>AYJT01036783.1:0-21333 GCA_001278415.1 Ocimum tenuiflorum
ACACCACACGATACAAAGTTAGCATAATCTGCAAACCATGGGGTGCTGGTCAATACCTCAAAAAGGTGTTTGTCGGAAAATATCGCTTGAATCTAACAATGAGGCTTGCCCCCTCCATCGGCTGCTCCAATCGCAAGAGGTGATCGTCTATCACCTTATAGCATCCCTTTCGATCCTTGATCTCCATGTCAAACTCTTGTAGCAGTAGAATCCAATGGATCAGCCTCGACTTCACATCCTTCTTGGCAAAGAGATACCGAATCACCGCATGGTCAATGTACACCGCTGTCTTCATTCCAACCAAGTACGGTCGAAACTTGTCGAAGGCATACACCACCCCAAGTTCCTTTTCAATAGTGGTGCAGTTTGTTTGAACCGAGTCGAGTGTTTTGCTGGTGTAGTGGATCACTCAAAACCACTTCTCCTTATTCTGCCCCAAAGCAGCCCTTACTGCCGTACACTCGCGTCGCACATGAGAATAAGCAGTTCTCTCTGATCCGACGAGATCAACACGAGCGTGGTAGTCAATGCCTCCTTTAGCTTCTCGAATGCCTGCAAACAGTCATCAGAGAAGACAAAGTTAACAACTTTTTTCAAGTAAAGAACTAAGGGGACGAGAGAGTTTCGAGAAATCATTCACAAAGTGCTGGTTAAAGACGGTGTGTCCCAGAAAGCTCCGAACACTCCTCACGCTGGTTGGGGATGGCATCTTCGAGATTGCAACGATCTTAGCTTGGTCCACCTCCAAACCTGCAGCAGAAACCTTGTGTCCTAGTACAATCCCCTCATGTACCATGAAATGACACTTCTCCCAGTTTAGTACAAGATTTGTTTCCTCACATCTCTACAGCACTGTGGTTAGATTCTCGAGGCAACTATCAAATGAAGATCCAAAAATTGAGAAATTATCAATGAAGACCGCCATTATCATTTCCCCTAGCTCATAGAATATTGCCATCATGCACCTTTAAAAGGTCGTCGGTGCATTGCACAGTCCAAAGGACATGCACCGATAATCAAATACCCCGTAAGGACAGGTGAATGTGGACTTATGTTGATCCTCAGGGGCGATGGGGATTTGGCTATAACCAGAGTAACCATTAAGAAAATAATAAAACTCATACCCGGCTAACCTATTGATTATCTGATCAATGAATGGCAACGGGAAGTGGTCTTTTTGAGTTACTGAATTGAGCAGCCTATAGTCGATGAGCATCCTCTAACCCGTTCATGGTCTCGTGGCTACCTCCACTCTAGCTTCGTCCTTTACGATCGTGGTGCCACCTTTCTTTGCTACTACATGCGTAGGACTCACCCACTCACTATTAGAAATAGCGTAAATAATACCTGCGTCCAGCAGTCTAAGCATCTATTTTCTGACAACATGGAGAAACCATCGTGGATGGCTAACTAAACTTTTGTCTTAGAGAGAACGATGCACTATCTGACTTCCAGTGGATGATTCCATGGACATGCTTCCTAGATCTGCAACATAGAAAACAAAGAGTGGATGTCTTTCAATTCTGGAGATCTCATACACCTTGATCTTTATTGAGGTATCATCAAGCTAACAATGTAAATAATAGCGCTCGACAGGAGGCACCCCATCACATTTATTAGTTTTTAATTGCTTTCGTAGTTTATGATTCCCTATTTTCATTGGTCTTAACAATAATTTATTGATTTCTCTCACAAACTCATTCTGCACTTTGTGTTGAATAAGTTTGGGGGTTGGGGAGGGGGAGGAAGGAAATTATTGTGATTTTTAGTTTTGAGTCCTAATTTTGAGTTTATTTTTAAATTTTTTTAGTCTATTTGATTTTGTGATTCAATCTTACTTCATGATGTGGAATATTGATTATGGGATGAAAAGACTTGTTTTACATGGTTGATGAGCTTGATATTTGTAAATAACATGTCTTGGTGGATTGATCTTGATGAATTTTGAACTAAGAATGAAATGATATGAGAATTTGAGCAATTTTATTCTTTCTAGAGAGTTTTACCATGTTTTGTTTTACTTTCCTCTAAAATTTGCTCTGAATCTTATTTGAGACTGCATTAGTGAATTGAATATGATCACAGGCCATCATTTCTGAATTTGTTCCCTATCTCTTCATTATCTGTTGTTAGCCCGCTTTGAGCCTGAATTTTTCTTTTCTTGTCTATAAGTCTAAGGGAGATTTTGGTTTTATCTTGTCTATGAGATGTGTGGCGTGGATGGTGAATTCATTGTGTGGATGTGAATTTGTATGGTTGTTGCTCTTGAAAAATGGATAAATGCTTTTGGAAGTTCGAAGAGAGAAAAAATGATTGAAAAAAAAGTATGAATGAGAAAAAAAAAAGAAAAAGAAAAAGAAAGAAAATCTTGTGAGAAAAGAAAAAAACATAGGAGAAAGAAAGAAAAAAAAAGGAAAAGAGTGAAAAAAATGAAAAGAAAAGGAAAAAGAGGGGATGAAAAGAGTGTTTGTTTGTGTTGAATATTTGAGAAAGAAAGGTCGAAGGTGATTTTTATAATCATACTGAGGAATTGAAAAGAAGATGAGTTGATTGGGAGGAGTTGAGGTCGTGAGCTCGACAAGATCCAAATAGTCACTTGGCCAAATATTTCCCTATCTTTCACCAACAGCCTAAGTTACAACCAAATATAGAGTCGTGTGTGATTCTTGTTTTGTATTTACAATTTTTAATGGTTGAAATGTAGATGATCTGGAAGCCTATGGTAGGGGTGATGCATACATGGTTTGAGCGTAAACACTATCCCTAAACACTTGAGAGTTGGGTGAAATTTTCTTTATCTTCGTGAGGTTCTTGTGTTTGGGATAATTTGAGATTAATTTGTCTTATCATTCTTATTACTTTGTCATGGGTTGTTGATTATGTTGAATGTGTTCTTTAGTCTTGTGATTGATGTTTACATGTTGTTTAGTGTGATTGATTGATTGAGGACAAATAATGATTTAAGTTTGGGGGTGTGATAGTACCATGATTTGCATATATTTTGTGATGTTTTTGTGTGCTTTTAATGTTGAAAACATACAAATTCATGTTACTATAGGCTTGATTTTTTATCTTAGGATTTTATGTTTGTTTGGGTAGTTTTAAAGGACTTCGTAAAAACAAGCAAAAATGGATGAAAAAAACATGCATTTCAAGCATTGTATTGCATAAAGGGTCCAATGAAAGGACTCAAACTCTCTGTGTACCTAGAATTTCGGCTGTTAATTCATATTGTTGGAAAGTTCTCTAAAATTAACTTTCCAACGCAACTTGGATCACTTAATTCCAAGTCCGGACATAAAAGTTAGAGCCAAAACAGTGAAGCTGCGCAGTTATGCTTCCGTTATGAGAGGATCGGTCCGATCGTGCACCCGGATCAACAGAGATCGGACCGGGACAAAGAGTATGCAATTTTGGCCATTAGGTCCGATCCATCCTGATCGGTCTGATCGTGTTTCTGCACGCAAAAATACGCAAAAATTTGTCCAGAAAGCCATGTTTTGCCCCCGACTTAATGGGATCTATATATACCCTCATTCCGCACGAAATTTATGAGTTCCCCATCATATTTTCTAAAAATTTTACATTCCAACAAAGGGAAAATGCATCAAGATTTAGATTTTTGCATGGAGTTCGTACGAAGGAGAGAAGATTCAAGATCTAAGACTACGGTGCTTTTGTATTTTGTTTTTGTGATTGTTTTTCTTTCTCTTTCTCTTGTAATCATTTTATTAGGCTAGATCTTGAAGGATTCTAGGGTTTGAAACTTTCTTGGATTTATTTGAGCTTAATTGAAGATTGTTTTCCCTTCTCTTTTATTGTTTTTTCAATTCCGTCGAGCTTGATTTTGTGTGTTAGATTGTTTGATCACCTATCTGCATAATTGTTCTAAGATTTATGCCGGACCAAGGATAAATTAAGGAATAGGGAAGTGTGAATTGAGAATACGATTTTTTAATTGCCCAAGACAGGAATTAAATGTGTAAGAGTTTGAATCCGTAGGTGTTATCAAGAGTAGAATTGGTTAGATGCCCGAGCCAGGATTTAATTAGAATTCTATTTCCACACTCTGTCGTGCCCGAAACAAGACGTCTGATAGTAACGTAACTGATACATCATATAATTGAGAATTAAAACTAGTGAATGAATTTAATTAAACAAGAATAGTCCATGGAAGGAGTAGAATGTCTTAGAATCTGTATTTTATTTTATTTTATTTGTTTTGTTTATTTTAAGTAGTTTAATTATTTCTTTCTTTTAAAACATGTCAAAATAGTATGGTAGATTCTATATTTTATTATCTAATGAGTTAAACTTCATAACGATCTACGGATTCAATAAATTATTTGGTTAGTGTTCACCCACTATCAAGGGGCATCTTCTTCTGTAGGATGGCGCTACACTCATCAAATAGATTTATCGTTTCAAAACTCTCAAACTTTCTTTTCTGTGTCGCCATGTCCTTCAAAAACTTATGTAACTCTGTATTTCTTGAAGCACTTCTAAAAATGGAAGATTGATGTGGATCTTCTTCATATGCTCCAAAAAATGCTGAAACTTGGCATCATACTTCTGCTTTGCGAGACGTTGTAGAAAAAGGATTTCTTGAGGGAGTTCACCATCTGCTATTGGTTTACCTTCATCTGCTTTCTTTAGACGTGTTGGAACTTCAGGTTCCTTCTCGGGGGCCTTGTTAATTGCTCCATCTCCTGATGAGCTCGGCGTCATAGGCCCCTGCAACTGCTTTCCACTCCGAGTACTGATCACTTGCACTGATCCTTTGGTTTGACCACAATATTGCTCGATAACTGCCCGATTTATGTTGTTTGCTCAGTTGGTCAATCACTTGATATATCTGCTTCTGTACTTCTGTAAAACCTCCTTGCAATGCAGCGATGTTCCCTTCTTGGTTCTTTGAGTGGGACACTGCCATGAACTTCTGAAGCATGACGCGCAGATCGACATCTGATGGGGGCGGTGGCGCCGACAGCACTGGTGGTGTGTAATGAGGAGGCTGTGGTGGGCGTGATTGATTGGCTCCTGTATTGGTACTACTAACTCCCCGGGGTGGCTGCAGTACTCCATCTGAATTACTCCACGATAAGCCAAGATGATTCCTCTTATTCTGATAGTAATATGGCTGCGACTGCTGCTGAAAACCACGATTGAGCTGCTTCTAGCCTCAAACATTGTACAGTCTCTGGTTTACGTAGTTCACATTCTTACTCTCATTCGACTCATCTCCTGCTCTCATGTCGGCCACCCCTTGCTGCAGCTGCCTCAGATTCTGCTCATTTGTCATTGTCTCCATAGCTGCCAACCTTCTCCTCTGTCTCCGATTGTTGTGCCAACCTGACTTGCTCATAACCAATGCGTCCAGAAGCTTCTTGCCCTTTTTTTGGCCCTATCTTCACAAATTCGACCTTTGTGTGAAGATCGAGTTGCTCTTGACTCTCCTCGGGCAATCCCTCATAGAACTGTAGCATCAACTAGCGTCGAGTGAATCCATATTGTGGGCAACTCGCTACAATTTCGCTAAATCACTTCCATCCTTGATAGATGCGTTCCCCCTCCTCGAATTGGAACAATTGAGGTTATGTCTGGAGCTACGCAACCTTGCCGAGCGAGAATAAGGTAATAAAAAACTCCCTGATCGTCCTTGACCACTTGAGGCGATCCTTGTTGGGGACGGTAATTCTTGGAGAGTCTGATCCTTTGCCTGATCCTTTGCTTAGGAGAGTCTGCACAAACAGAATCGCTCGGACGTAATTCTTGGAGACATTTCTCGGTTTCCATGCATTCACGATCTCTAGGTAGAGTTGAATGCGCTCATTGGCATCCTCGCTAGGCAGTCCCCTATATTCCAACTTCTCTAGTTGCTTTGAGATGGTGGAGTTCACCTCAAACTATGGGACATCGATAGGATACCGCACCCTGCAAGTGATCTTCTTCGTTGGGTAGAACATGGCATCAATACGATCCTCGTCGGAGTTATCATCAGAGTCATCTGAATCCTCATCGAAGTTAGATTCATTGTCCGAATCATCATTGTTGGAAGAATCACTGGGTGACGGTGGGGGTGGTGGACGGTGTTCTTACCTCGGACCTTTTCCACGATTCGCCATTCTCTGTTCGGCGAGGTTTGGTCCACTGTTTTTATACGAAGCTCCACGCCGTCTGTCTGGTGTGAATCTGTTCTGGTTCTAGCGGTTCTCTTGGATCTGGACTCCCTTGTTGAACGCTGGTGGTGTAGTTAAGTCTCCAAACTCAGGGAACCCTTCGTCAAAGTCCGGTTCAGAGACTTTCCCTTTTCCACTAGATGTCGCCCTTTCTGCTTGCTCTGCAGCCCCTTGCTGCTCAAACAACTGATATTTGAGTCGCTGGATCTCCTCATCCCTTTCTCGAAGTGCCCGATGTGATTGCTCACTCTCACACTGTCTCGCAACCCTTTCATGTTTGACCATCTCTCTGGTCTGTTCACTGTCTAGCTTGAATCGTTCAAAGGCACTGATGATCTGTTCCTTCCGAGGCTTATCTAACTACTCGCAAGCTCATTCTACTGAGCCAATGCTTGCTGGTCGGTGGGCCTTGTGAACTACGGAGTTGATGTACCAAAATCTCCACCTGCCCCAGACCTGTCAACACCACTGCTCTACAAACTAAAAAAACTGTAACTACTTACCGGACAAAAGAAAAGAAAAGATGTCTAAGCAGATAGCTATAGATATCAGAAATATTGTAACTAATCAAAGTATAGTAATCCTCGGCAATGGTGCCAAAAATTTGATGGTAGTAATGTGTACGACGAAATTTTAATTATCGAATCCGTTGATTACTTATGAAGTTCAATTAATCTACAATATAACTTAGAAATCCAACTATTGAATCAGATAAGTTTTTAGATTCAACTCGTTTTAACTAATCTAAATTATCTAACACAAAAGTTGAATGGAAATAAATCACATAAATACCTTTTTAAAACTTCAGAACACAAACATCAAATTTCAAGCAATCTACTCCGACAATAATCCAATTGATTTAATAGAGCTAATTTAACCTAATTTAATCTCATCATATGTGAAGCATCAGTCTCAGTCGTCCTGTCTCGGGCACGACAGAATGTGGAAATAGAATTCAATTAAATCCTGGTTCGGGCATCTAACCAATTATACTCTTGATAAGACCAACATATTCACAATCCTACACAGTTAATTCTTGACTCGGGCAATTAACAAATCGTATTTTCAACGTTTCCCCATTCCTTAATTTATCCTTGGTCAGGTAAATCTTAGAACAATTATGCAGAAAGTTGATCAGACAATCTAACATATAAAATCAAGTTCGACGGAATTGAAGAAGCGATATGATAGACGAAAAAGTTAAAATTTTATTGAAATTCAAAAATGATCAAAGTAGTTTTCAATACCCAAAATCTGAAAATAAACCCAACCGAAGAACATAGCAAGTTTTGAACACATCAGAATACAAGAAAAAACAACAAATCATAGAACATGGTAAGAAAAACTCCAAATCTATGGTGCCAGATCTCCGATCTTCAGTCTCGAACTCGCCTACACGTCTTCCGATGATAGACTCTTCTCCGAAGTGCATAAACTCTGTCTAGGTCGTCCATGAGATGTATTTATAGGCCTAAGCATGGGTTGGGCTGAGCAGGGGCAATCTGGTAAATTCTGGTACAAAATTAGGGCAACTCGCAATCCGATCCGATTTGGATCGGTCCGATCCTGTCACTGTTTCCTCCATCCTTCAAAATCCCTGATCGGAACCATCCTCTACGATTGGTTTGATCCTACCAGGACCGGTTCGATCCCCTGCTTTGCTCCAATATGCACCCTCTCTGTCCCGGTCCAATCCCTGTCATTCAGAAGCACGATCGGACCCCTCACGATTGGTCCGATCCTGACCTGATCGGACCGATCCTCAGCCTGATTTATTGGTTAAGCCCTGTTTTCGCCTAAAAACTCAACAACACACGATTACACGCACCCAAGCACTAAAATACGACAACTTAAGCAAAACAACTAGGTAAGTGGGTATTTTCTACCTAAAGCCTAGCAAACTATGACTCAAAACACACGGAAAAATATGCAAAATACACACTTATCACGACACCTTGGATTTTGTAGTCGAAATTGCTAATGGAGTCATGTGAATTTGGGATGTTTGGTTCCATAGGATTTTGAACTAGAGATTTTATTTGATATTGTGGCTCAAATTTATTCATATTTTGTATATGGAAACCAGATAACTTGTATATGTAGAATGTCGAACTATCATATGCAACCGAAAGTATTATAAAATAGAGGAATCAGATTTTGTATATTATATTTGTTCTCATTTTTCATCATATTTAATATTCTCATATAAATGCATCCGTGTGTATAGTTTCTTTTATTATTAGTTGTGAAAATATATAATAGTAAAATATAAGAATTAATATAATTAATTCATTATATAATAAAATAATTCGGAAATTTCTAAAAGTTAAATTTCAAGCTTAAATAATTCAAATTTTAGAAAATTACAACTTTATATTTAAAAAAAGTTTGAATTTTAGATTTATTAATTAATTAAAACTAAAACTTTAAAGTACAAAAAACTAAAATTAAAAAAAATTCAAATAAATAAGTAAAGAAAATAAAATAAAATGCGGCTTGAGAGGCCGCCACTCTCACAGCATGCGCGTGTTTTACATGCGCCTCATCTCTGAGAACAATGAGCGTGTCCCTCTAGCGCAACCATGTACCCAGTTGGTGGGGCTCGCTCCTTCCCTCTCTCTTGGTACAACAACTCTCTTTTTCTCTATTCTATTTCTTCTAGTGATGGCCAAATTAATCGAAACCGTCGGTTCATGCCCGGAACCAGCCCGAGGTTCACGGTTCTGAACCGGAACCAGGTTGACACAGTAACCCAGAATCGTAGACTCCAAACAACGAGCCAGTTCAGGGCTGGGAAAGATGAACTGTATGAATCGGTGGTTTATAATTTTTTTTTGAAAACTAGCCGCTGTGAACTAGCGGTTTCGGTTTGAATTGTCGGTTCACAATGGTAACAAACGGGAAAAAAACAGCTAGTTTCTGATTTCTCCCCTATAAATTCCCCCCAAAACTTCATTTTCACTCATCACAATCATCTCTCAACATCTTCTAACTATATCTTCAATCTATTTGCTTACAAATCGCTCTCATTAGTTTATTTTTCGAGTTCTTGTCTTAGTTTACATCTTCTTCATTTCTTCCATTCTTCATTTTGTATTCACAAATCACAAATCAATATGTCTTCATCTCATAACCCTCGTCGTAGTGGCGGTGTCGGCGGCAAAGGCAAAGGAACAGCCTCTCTGCCTCCGTTAAAGCCGACACAAAAAAAACACTGCAACACCAATGATCTTGTCATTTATGATGAGACATCTTCTCAATTTTCTCATTATGATCTCAACCTAAGTTCCTCTGACTCCGATGATGGCCGTGATGCACAAATGCATGCTGATGAAGAATATACACGTTGACTTCAAGAAGAGTTACAATCCAAAGGAGGTGGCTGTGATGACCATGCACTTCAAGAGGAAAAGAATGAGGAGGCCGAGGAAGAGGCTAAAAAAAGTGGCGAAACCTTGAAGGCTAATCTTTTCACCCGATTCATACGAAAAGTTCCGAACAAGGTTCAAGAAAAAGGTAAGCCGGAGTAATTCACCGTTTATTACAACTTTTACTCGAGCAAATACAAGTTCGTTGCTGGGGATGATATATCACCTTCACAAGGCATATCCGGAACAAGCACCCAAGGGAACTCAGGATCACCACATCTCAAACACATGTATGTTTTCTTCATCTCAAATCGGTAGTAATCAAAATATTTTTCAATTTAATGAAAAATTTGCTAAAGATAGAACCGCCGATTGATGTATTGTTAAATCCCAACCTTTTTCAATGGCTAATGATATTTGATTTGAGCATTCGATGGAAGGAATTTAGCTTGTCATGAAACGTTAGCCTCGTACTTCTATGAAAATCAATCTTGTAAATCGAGTTAGGGCATATAAGCTAAACTTATGTGATGACTTTAAGAAATTAGATCATAGGGTTTCTAAATGCTCCGATTTATGGGATGATTGCATCGCTCTAAATCATTATATGGGTGTTACGTGTCATTGGATAGATAACTCTTGGGCTTTAAACAAGAGAATTATTACTTATCGTAAATTTAGCGATGTGCATAATGCAACAAATATTGTTGCACTAATTATTAAGATAGCTCATCAACATCAAATACACAACAAAATTTTTCTATTGGCTTTGATAATGCAAGTGCCAACATCGCATCTATACCGGAGTTGATTATGGAGTGCAAGCCCATCTTACAAGGTAAGTATTCTCATACTTGTTGTATTTGTCATGTTCTTAAATTAACTATTCAAGATGGCATGAGGATATTTAGATCACAAATAGAACCAATTAGGAATATAGTTCAATATATTTATGGTCACAAAAAAGTTGGTAAGACATGAGCTTTATTTTGTTTTAATAACAATAGGAAGCCTAAACGTTTACAACCGATATTAGTACAAGATCAAATGTCACCTATGAAATGTTAAGTTCTACTCAAAAATATAAAATTTTATTGGCTGAATTTTTTAGACACCATGAACATGTTGATGACTTAAACTTATTTCCCATTGGAGTGCATGTGAAAATTTATTTGGACTTTTAAATGCCTTTTCAATTGCAACAAAGAATTTATCGGGAGTTTATTATCCCACTTCTTATAAAGTTTTATATCATTGTTCTACTATTGTCGCTCAATTTAATGCTTCTAGTAGTGTTCCACATTTACAACTCATTATCTATCGAATGGGTGAGAAATGGTTGAAGTATTCCGCCTATGTTGGTCCCAAATCAGAGATATATAATGTGCGGAAACCTTAGTCTTAAACAGTTGCGAGAAAAAAGTTTGATTTTATAAGTCAGCTGGGTTTCTTGAAGATATTTGTCGTGTATTCAGTTAGAGTTTATTTCAGTTATACTCCAGCTACGGTGAGACAGCTGAGTTTCAAATACTTAGCAGAAATGTAATAAAGCTGTAAATAGACACATATATTATAGAGGTTCGGATTCAAATAATCCTACGTCCTCTCTTTCTTCAGATGAAGGGAATTCAATAATTTTGGTTACACACGGTGTTTGAACACAGTTTATAACTAGGATTCTTCTAAAACGGAGAGCTTGAATGCTTTCGATCGCAGGCACGACTTATCCTTAAGACTTTACCAGAGTCCACCTCCTAGGCTTTCGAGATCGACAAGTAAAGATTTTAGTTCCCTTCAAGAACGTAATGAATTCTAGTGATTGGTTCTTTAATAAAAGATTTATCAAAGAACGTCTCAGTGTCCTTAGGTTAGGGATTTGGACCACTTGAGAAATGTCTCGAGTTAGAACTCGGAAGATGCCTTAGAGTTTGCAGAGAGATTAAATTGAGTTTGAGCGAGAGAATGCAAGTCAATAACTTTTTCTTCAATCTTTATCTCTTCTATTTGTAGGAGAATATTTTAAATAGTGTCCGTTGTGAGACAACAGACAAATCCTTCCTTTTGGCTTCTGCAAATTGAGCCATTACTGTACTCGTAAGAAACCTTTATCATCCTCTTTTTCTGCTGAACAGCCAGATAAAGTTATTATTCGCTGGATAATAACCAGGGACTGACCACCTTTAAGGTACAGTAGCAAGTCAGCTCTGCTAAACATCTTGTCACTTCTGAAATTCTTCTGCTTTAGTTGTAACTGAGTTTAAAGTTTATTAGGAAACTGACTTCAACCTTTTCAAAGTGACAGACAACTGACTTGAGTGTTAGCTTTAGAATCTTCTAATTCTTTTTGTCTTTAGCTGACAATTGAGCTTATCAAAGCCGTTTGGGAAGTTGTGACTTGAAAACTCACAGCTGAGTACATCACAGTTATCTGAAACAACTGTGCCTTCTAATGCTCACATCTGGCAGGACTAGTTGTGTTGTCCTTCAATTGTTGGACACAGCTGAGGACAGGACTTGGAACTTTATCTTCAGCTGCTATTAGGATTTGTATGCTTCCAGCTTTTGTCGTAATGAACCTAAGCTATTATATAAAATCCTATAAAGTTACATTCTAAGCTCAGTCCTATTCTAGTCAACTGCACTAATGGTATTTAACATTCATCAAAATACAGAGATATACCTAACAACCTATTTTTTTAATAGCTAGAATTTTAGATCCTTCCATGAAGCTTGATGGAATTTTGACTTTATTTGATATTCGTTACCAATCTTTATGGACCCTTGCCTTTGTTGGACCCAATGACCTTGTCACCTACCAAGATCTAAACCTTTCGAATGTTGAAATAATGAAAGCCAACATCAAACAACTTTTATTTGATGTCTTCCAATCTTATTCTAAAGCCTATGACTTTTAGGTCAACAATCTAGAGACTCTAAGAGTAAGAGTAAGTCTTCATTGTCGTCTACTAGTACCTCTAGTCATTCAAACCCATTCTTTGCAAAAATACAAAATCTTATGAGTCAAGGATCATTAGGAAGCTCAAGTTCGCAAAGAAACAAACTTGATGCATATTTAGGAGAACCATATATTGGTGACTGTATGCAAGACAAGGGCAATGAAGATGAATAAGACGATAATGCAGTGAGGTAGGTAGATGTTCTACAATCGTGGTCAAGAAGACAACAACAATATCCAATCCTATGCATGCTGGCGAAGGAGTTCTTAGAGGTTCCGGCAACAACAGTTGCAGTAGAGCAAGCATTTAGCGCTGGTGGGTATATGTTGGACGAAAGGAGATCCACTTGGGTGCCTACAACCTTGAAGTACAAGTGATGCATAAGGATATGCTGCAAGCATAGAAAAGACGAAAAGAACCAGATTAGAGACACATCCTCCTAAACTCGTCGGACGATGAAGATGATGACAACAAATTGGAGGGAGAAGAGAGCCAGTACACAAATGCATCGGATGGAATTAGAGATAGAGATTTTGACATCGATGACGATTAGGCCAACCGCCAACCTCCTGTCGATGCCGAGAAGGTAAGCAAGGTAAGAGAACTACTTGGGGTTTGATTCCCTTTGAAGAATGGATACGTAGACAAGTTAATTTTAAGGTAAAAAGTTAAGTGCAAGCCCATTCTTTTTAATTCCCCCCACCCTACTACACTTATGAGTTATGACTTAACTACTTAATAAAATTTCAAATGTTGGATTGGTCAATAAGTCCGTTGGTTGATCATTGATGTATCCCTGAGCTTAAATTTTATATTTTCAAATAGCAATCCCACCTGATATTATGTATGTCAAAACAAAATTTGCGCAGCATCACTTTTAAATATAAGCATGAAATATGGAACACCTATGATCAAAATGATTTTTCATCATTTTTATTTCATAAAAAATATTTCATGATTACATTAAGTTGACATGTCGCGACCGCAAATCTTATTTTGACACACATAATATCGATCGGCTTGCTCTTTGAAAAGAAGCAATTTTAGCTCAGAGAGACATCGATCAATGAACTTGTTGGTCGATCCAACATTTGAAAAAATTTTAATTTTTTTAATATAAAATTATTAAAAAAATTGAACCGACGGTTTGGCCCGGAACCGTGAATCTCTTCTGCTGGGCCGGTTCAAAGCCTAAAAAATTGAACTGCCCAATCGGTAGTTCGAAACCGAAACCAGCCTGTGGCCATCAATACTTTTCTCCAACTCACCCCCCTTGCTCTAATCGAGCAACTTCCCCATCCAACTCTTCCTACATTGGAAGTCCTTAGATGTCTTAATAAAAAATTGGGGTTGGATCAATGCCCCAAGTTATCGACCTTCCTCTTACCAAATTGATATTTCATTTTGTTAGGAATCATGCTTAATTTTGCTGATGTAAACTTCGATGATAAAAACTTCTTAGACTTAGATCTTGTATTAGGTTAGAACTATTGTAATAGATAGGACAGTTGAAGACTGAAGAGCTGAAGAATCCAAGACTGAAAATCAAGTCAAAAGAACCAGAACTAACAACAAATTCAGTTCTGTGGGACCAGAACAGATCATCAGACGTGGTCCTTATGAAGACCTGAACTGAGAAGAGAAAAACTCAGTTCAGATGATCCAAGAACACCTAGTTTCAGGAGGAAACTGAGACGATTCTAGGATCTACTCAATTGACAGTTATAGAGGAAAACGGCTACCTGACTACACCTCAGTGGTCGGATTTATCAGAAGAAGCTATGAATATCAGATCAAGCAAGATAAATTCGAGGGGGAATTGGCACCATAGAAACAACATTTGTAAATCAAAGCACAAGACCAACCGCTCCAGAATCTGCACAGAGCCACTCACAAAAAGCAGATTTCGTGATCCTTCCTCAACCAACCATCTAGCATGTTCGTGAAGGGAGCACAAACCTTCAACCTGCGTAGGACGTGGAGCAAGTATCCAGGAGGCGGTCAAGGCTCCGTTAGATGCCGTGCCAGAGTCCTCGAGCACGATGTCCGACGACTGAGAAGATTGATTTATTGTAATTCACATTTAAAAACACCGTGTACTTTTAAGTTAATAGTGGATTCTCTTCTAGTTGACGAAGGAAGAGAGGACGTAGAAGCGATATCTCCAAACCTCATTAATATTCTTGTATCAGTTTATTGCTTTCTTGTATTTACTTTTCTTTTTATATTCTGACATAAGAATGCATGTTATTCGACTTTTATTTAGCTATGCACTAGCTGAGCTGATTACAAACTATCGAACGACGCTATGATTCTCGACTGACCATTACATTAACACTTGTCAGTTTTGTTACAACATAACTGACTCGTGATCTAGAAACTTGTACTTTATTTTAACTAAACAATACAAAATCTCTCTTCTAAATCCTCAGTGACTTAACTCGAGTCCAAGGATATTTATGGGCCTACAATTAACTCCGCATACTTCCTCACATTTTCTCATGCTTTCACACTTTCCTTTTATTTTTTGAGCTCCAGGAATGCCATCAACATCAAACCTCCTGACATCAGTTTGCCTTAATCTCTCTTCTATCCTACTATGAGTTCAGACCCAACACATTATTTTACCTTTTTTTCTCTAATAGTGAGGATACTCCACCGAGCGTTACCACAGTGGATAGTATTAAGGGTCAATTTTAAACAGATAAAAAATAGAACTCTAAGCTAGAACAGAATGAAAATCAACACCAAGACTTTTAGGAAAATTTATAGTCCACTGGAACAGACTTGCTTATATTTTACATATCTTTTGCAAATAACGAATTACAAGGAATTTTTCGATCGACAGTGATTGGAGTTTACAGAAGCAATGGAATAGTAAATAGAGAGAAGTGTGTGTGATCTCCTTTGGTGTGTCATACAATCGCCTATTTATATGCGTTAGAGAAACAAATCTTAATTTACAATAAATCAAGGACGGAATACGTAATTAGTGGAGAGGGGCAATCTGCAAATCCTTGTGGAAGAAGTTAGAGTCATACCTTTAATGTCATGCTAACTCAACAAAGGAATCGTTCTGGGTCCTTCCGCGCATGTGTGGGCCGTGCGGAGGGTATTCCAGGTACTTTGCAGATTATCTCGAGGGGACCACTTTTCAAGGGTATTCGAGGCGTTTACCTCGAGAGAGGCTTGTTCAGATTATCCTTGCCTCATGAGGCTCCGAACCTTACTCCTCGGGCTTCGCGGACGGCCTTCGAAGGTTTTGGAGTGTGGGGCAGAGCTTTCGTAAGCTCCGGTGGGGTTGAGCACTTGGTCAGGTTTAGATTGTGACATGTAAATATGAGATTGAAATGAAGGGTACGATTTTGACATTCAACATATTGTTTTCGGAGAAATTCTATAATGTGGTGGCCACAACATCACTGGTATCAATGGTCCATTTGTATGAGTGCAACCACAATATCCACCACACAATATATAGCCAAAAATTTGTGTTAGACTGTCTAAATGATTTAAACGATCTAAATAGTTCATTTTTACCAATCCAAACTCATATCCGCTTTAAATTCTAAATTCAAACCTATATTTATTTTTATCAAGCCACATTTATGAATGAGAATTTATGGTATTTATCACACCAAATCCTATTATCATGACTCTACTATATTATATGTAAATAGATCATATTATTTTTAAAACAAAAAAAAAATTGAATACTCAACGCACTATAATTTTCTTAAAGACAGGAGATCACAAATTCCAGCATACTATCATGCATACACTTATAAATAGTATATTTGCAAGGCGTTTGCTCAATAAGTTTTAGAATGAGGGAATGAAATGATACTGAAACATAATATTAGGTTGGTAGTTTTAGAATAAATTTTTGAGAATGATTCTCAAATCATCCAAATCTATTTAATATGGTGGGTTTTGTTCCCATATCCATATCAATTCCCTCTACTATTAAACTCATACCTGCAGTGATTTCCACAATTAAACCAAACGCTACCTCAGCCCTTGATGTCTTTCAAAAAAACATATAAAAGAAAAGAAAAGCAATGTATTGTTTTGACAATATTTTGGTAGATATTGCTGACATTACCCAATAATGAGCCTCAGACTGCTAAAACGATCAGTTTGAAATCACATAGGAGCACACAGACAAGAAAGCATATGATTGAAAGGGTAGAATTCTGCATACCAACATCACGGCGGCAACACAACTTGCTGACATAACACAATGTCCGACACCGTCTTGCCGTGGCGGTCGATTCTTCTGGAGCAGTTCACTCCTCCATCGAGAATGTTGCGGACAACAACGTTCAAAGACTGAATCCCCCTCGCCTCGTAGATGTCAACTTTGACGTGTTCATCCACCCACTTGTCTCTTCTTTCTATGTCATCCGGAGTGGGGAAGGATGATGGATTTAAGAGGGGCGAGAGGATTTCCTTCACCCACTCTGCTGTCACAATCATCTTCAGCCTCTTCATGTCGGGGGGATAATGCGGAATGATGGAGAAGTTGAGGTCGTTTCCTTTGTCGCCAACCCGGCTGTGAGCCACATCGTAGAGAGGGATCTTTTCGCCAGCCGGAGCTTCACAGGCTGGGGTTATCAAGTTCAATTTGGTTTCTTTGGGGAGTAATGCTGAGTTTGATTTTGTAACAACATGGCTGGTTGAGCTAACTATGTTGGTTTGGGCCACTGAAATTTGCCAGTGGACGTAATCACGTTCAACCTGTGTCACAATAATATTAAATGCTTTTAGTTATGCGTCTATTTTGTCAAGCGAATACTTAAAAGAAAAAAGAAATTGATGTGCTTCTTTACTAAACAAACAAATATAACAGTCTATGAATGTAGCGAACTCCTATTAGATGAACAACAATAATTTGAACTCGCGCAGTTAATTTTTCATTCGGTCATCAAACAGCACCAGGATTTGTGAGTGACGATGATTTCCCTTTTTATAAAAAACCTGGTTGGCTGGGTGTAATCATTTATAACTTAAGAAACTTGGTTGCTGGGCATCTGCCCTTGTGCCTTGCCTCACTATTCACTACTACTAGCCAACAAAAGGACTAACTAATTCTCGAAATATGCTACCAGTTCGGAGCCAAAAGTAAGATAAGAAACCAATATCGCACGAAGAAACACCAACTACCAAAATAGACAAAAGAAGCCAGTCCACGAGCACATATATACTGATATACATTACATATGAGAGAGAGTGAGTACCAATTCTTTTTCCAAGAAAATCTCTTTTTTGCTTCCCGTGCTGCATTAAGTGAATAAAAAGCTTTTTAAGTAAACCAATAAATTGACACTATACATATATGCATGTGCGTTCACAATTCACAAATATCTTACTTTTCAGTAAATTAGATCAGTAGATACACAACAGCTACAAAGTTAATGAGATGATAAAGTATCGATTAACAGCAAGTCGAGAGCTCCAAGCTTCCAGCTACTGGACAGTACATAATGAAGTGCAAATTTTTTTAGTATTAATCTTTATAGTATAACTTTTATCTTATGATGTGATGGAGAAATATAACAACTAGATATTATAAAGATGGAGCTTAAACAACAGCAATTTATGATGGGGAAGAAAACTAGAAATGGATACTGGCCAAAACAACATAATAGGTTGAAAAGGTAAAAATTTTGAAGGGACAAATATCTTTGAATACAAATAGATCTGATGATATTGTTGAGAAAAATCTACTCAAAATACCCAGAGGGTACAAGGTAGAACAATGACTTTGTGTAGGATAAGAGAGAGAAGCTCATGACTACTTAAGAAAGTGTAAATAAAGGAATACCTGATGCCACCACCACCAGCAGGACCATTGGTGTATAAAGCTATGAATTCCTTGGTGAGTTGGATGGCATGCTCCTCTTTCTCAAATAAGCCATCCAACCGTAATCTGATATCTTCACAAGGCTTTGATGATATATCCCCTGGGCAAGGTGCTTTTAGGCTATCCTGACCAATTATATATGAAGTAATATTGGTGCCTATACCAGGATATAATTCTTCCATCCATGCCCTTACCTGATTGATA
The DNA here is from genome assembly GCA_001278415.1 of Ocimum tenuiflorum. Lineage (NCBI taxonomy): Eukaryota > Viridiplantae > Streptophyta > Magnoliopsida > Lamiales > Lamiaceae > Ocimum > Ocimum tenuiflorum. Next base: position 18,575 of record AYJT01036783.1, read on the forward strand.
CCAGAGAGCAAGATTAGAGCAAAATGAGTTTCGTGCAACCGGATGCTACTGATGATTATCACCGAAGCAAATTAGATAGGTAAAAACCAAATGTGTGATAAGTAATTGTGTACCAGAAAATCAGCAGCTTTCGCTCGCTGTACAGATCCATAACCACCATAAGAGATTTCTCCCCATCCTTTCCATCCAATGTCCTGCAAAATAGAAACACAAATATTGCAAATACTCTTGCTTTAGCCTTAGTCGAACAAAGGAATGGTCTACCAGGAAAGAAGAAAGTGCAAATGTTATATTTCTTATACAGATAGCATGCACAAATATTTTTATTTTTTTTCCCATCTACTTTGTCCACTGGACCTTGGTAGTAGAAAGCAGGAGAATACCTTTGATTTCAGCAACAACAACTTTTCAGGTAAACATGGAGAGGAAGGCTTTGCTCCAAAGCAGAGAACCTTGCTATCTGACAATGATTGAAATGTAACATCTTGAAAATCTACGATCTGTTTTAAGGACAAAGGATCCATTGTCCAAATCATTTGGTGTCATTTTTACCATGTTTCTAGGTGTTCCAAAAACTTGTAGCATAACACCACCTTACCACATCAGGAGTAATGTATGACCTAGGATCCCCGACTTCATAAAGAAGTTGTTCAGCACAAGTGCTAAAATTGAGAACCCCACCAGTGCCTTCCGCCTTTGCCACACAAACTTTGCCATCAAAAGTAACTTCTGCAAATGGAAGAGATATTCCAAGGAGATCTTGAAAGGACATGTTCCGGTGTTTATCACCTATGAAAAACCATAGTAAATATTCATTCTTCAAATCTTATGGTGAGGTTATGTATATATCAATTACAACAGCATGAGTTAACCTATATGAAGATGAAGTGGATTATCACCTGGATGCATGTAATATCCTCCTGTAAGTTGACAACCACATTCCAGAAGGTGACCTGCCAGAGAACCTTGTGCAAGAAGCGAAAACTCATCCCAGTTCCACCCCAATTCAAAAACCTGTTATCCAGAAGCTAATCATCAGGTGGACGAAAGATAAAGTCCCCACTGGAATTCAGAGGGGAAAGGGTTGTCGTAGAGTGGAACACATCTTTCCCCAGAACCAAATATAACATTAGCTGAAATATCTTTAAAGATGCAAGCACAACAACTCATTCAGTAATAAATTCATACCATTGGAGCTAAGAATAAAGAAGCATCAGCAACCCTTGAAGTTATCAGAACATCTGGTTTGTACCTCTCCAGACATTCCACAATCGGAGCTGCTCCTAGATAAACGCTGACATCCTGGATAGGTAAAAGCCCAATCTTAGATTCAAAGATGTTAAAGGAGCTTGCTAGCCAAATATTCATCTTTATATCGAACCAGAACAAGCTTGCACGTATAAAATTCTATTTAAATCAAGTTATAAAGTCAAGTTATCATCTATGAAGTAGCAACTTTTGGAGAAAGTAAGGATTGCAAAATCTTACATCATCAACAAGCTTCTGTTGAGCGACCACTTCTGAGCATGTTCCAAAATAAATGTCAAGTTATGTAGTCCACTTTTTGATAATGGAAGATCCATATATAATCTTCTGCTGGTGAGAAAGAATACCTTTCGCTGAAACAGATGATTGATAAGCCAGGCCAACTCTTATGTTAATCCCCAAGTCGCTCGCAATTCGTAAAACCTCTTCTCGAGCACCATATGGAGACTCTTTTAATTGGTTACAACCACATGAATTTGTGTCAGCAACGACAGTTTCAAAGTTTTGTTTTTATTTTTACTTTTGAGGGAAAAAAGTTTCAAAGTCTTAGATTTCGGAACAATCAAATAATATGAGGATGAAATGGCAGAGAAAGTATTCAATGAGAAATGATAGAAAACCACTAAATACTCACTAGCACCCATATTGGTAATAATACAAACACCACTCTCCACAGCAAGAGGTAAAAGCAACTGCATCCACTCCGAAACTGCACATGGTCGACAACTTTCAGCACATACAATAAAGCATTTCACTGAAAACTCACGGCAAACTTGAAATAAAATGCACCAGGATGTGAAACACAATCAGAGGCGGAAGTAGTTTCGAATCACAAAATTTGGATTAAAAAGGAAGTGATTACACATCTACACGAATCCATGGGCATATTACCGTCCAACGCAAAATAGTTCAACATACTAAGGATCACGTGTTTTCCATGATTGCATTCTTTGGGAAATAATCACGCACAGACACCACAAAGAAAATACTCATAATTTTGACAAATGAAAAATACGAATCATAAAATTACTAAAGCTAAAAAAGCTCATAACATGAGCTATAATTCTTTTATCAAACATTCGTATCTGCATTCCCGTTTTCTATCTTTTCTTCATGAACTCATCTTTTCCTCGTCACGCAAAGACAATCACATACAAAACATTCAACATTGCTACAAACGGAGCAAACACCATCCTCTTTTGATAAAATCTCACGTAAACAGTAAGTCGCACAAACGTGAAAAGCACAAATGAACAGCTAACTACAATCAGTTGCAAACGAAACATACTGCGAGGATCGTAACCCGTGCCGCCAAACTTTGCCGCTCTGCATCGCTCTGCCAGCGTGCGTTCCGCTAAGCATTCGAGTACCAAATAGTCCAATTCTTTGACTCTTTCCAGCAATTTGAGCGCTGCAGCCGGCCGATCACCGGAGAAGCCAGCTCCGCAGCCTATTATCACCTTCTCCTTACGCCTCACCGGGTTCCGCCTCTA
>AYJT01036786.1:0-13705 GCA_001278415.1 Ocimum tenuiflorum
TAACTATATCTTCAATCTCTTGCTTACAAATCGCTCTGATTAGTTTAGTTTTCGAATTTTTGTATTAGCTTTCAAGTTCTTCATTTGTTTAGTTTCATTCTTCATTTTTTATTCACAAATCAATATGTCTTCATTTCGTTATGGTGGTGGTGCCGGTGGAAAAGGCAAAGGCAAAGCGATAGCCACTCCTCCAAATCCTCAACAAAAGAAACATTGCAACGATCTTATGATTTTTGATGAGAATTCTTCTCAATTTTCTCATCATGATGTCAACCTAAGTTCATCCGATGATAATCGTGATACATAAATCCATGCCGACAAAAAATATGCACGTCGACTTCAAGAGGAGTTACTGTATGGGCTACAAAATAGCACCACAACTGATTTTCAAGCTTGGCGAAGTTGAGGCTAGGTCAAAATATCATAAGAGAAAAGATAAAAAAAGTTCGTAGTCTACTTTTAGAAATTTTATTAAGTGATCCCTCAAAATATTATATATTAAGAGATAAGAGTCACCTAGACTCCAATCACATGCTTTGTATATAAGCTAAAGAATCCATGTGCTATCATGAATAATTTAACTCACTGAAACATAAATTTACCAAAGTTGATGCCTTCTGTAAACATAGGAAAGTTCACGGCAAATCAATTCACGCCACATGCATTTCAAAGGATAAAGATCAATTTATTTTTATTTTAAGAATTTAATAAAACCTAAATAAAATAAGTAAATTTTGATATTTTAGAACCAATAAATGAGAGACACATGCGAGCTAATAGAATGAGTGTCACATGTGATCACAACCCTATGGTCAATCACATTGCATCACATGCCCCTAAAATTTCCTATAAATAGATGGCATGGAATGTGAAGGAAGAGAGATTGAAGTCTAAAACTCCCCAAGTTGGAAGGCAAAGAAATTCTCTCTCAAGGCATTCAAGCAATCTTCAAGATGTTTTTGGCATTCTTCGTACAAAACTGAAGAAAAGAAGGCGTTTGATCCACAATCAAGGTCCACGACCCTTGGAGAAATCTTATCAAGCATTCAAGCCCTGGAAGGTGAAGACCAAAGTTGAAGTTCACGAAGAAGGATGATAAGTTCTTCCCCAAATTCAATCAAGAACGGTGTTTGATTCAAAAACAAGATGCAGGCCCTCTAAATCAACGTTATTGAAGTCCAAATTCAAGTTCGTGAAGATCAAAGAAACCAAATTCCTTTGATGATTCGAAGAACAATCAAGAACATTCAAATTCAAGTTAGAAGAGAAGAATAAAAGGCTAAAATCCAATTAGAAGAGAAGAATAAAAGGAAGAATAGAGATAGAATCCACAAAATGATGTTTTGATCCAAAATTCTCAAGTTGTAATCCAAATTTTGTGTTAGTACAAGATTTCGATAACACACCTTTTTTCTTGGAAGATCACTCTTTCGTCTAAGGATGCCTAACCGCCGCACTGATCATTCGGGGGGAGGCGGGACACTGCGAGGTGGGTGGTTTATCTAGGGCGAGCAGCTTAAGCATATCTGTTGTCCAGATGGGCTGTCGGTCGGCCTTGACTCCATTTCTATGCTGGCCCCTTGACCCTATCTCTGGCTAAGACAGTTACCGGGGGGAAGAGAAATTTAATATCCCTTTAACCTGAGAGTGGCTCAAAGCCTTTTCAGACGGGAGGCTAAAGCCCGGGGCCCACTGGACTTTCTTTTTAGTAAAAGGAAAAAGAGGATGTGCAAAATGTAAAGACTGAAAGCCAGACATATAGACCAAGCTTCCCGGTCCGGATGCTAGAAATGGCACGGCCATGAGAGACTTTTTGAAGTCTTGCAAAAGAAAGCTGATAGAGATGGGCGGGGAGCGGATGCTAGCTATCAGGGCAGAGAGAGAGAGGCCTGGCCCCATAAAAAGCTTCGATGATATTGTGCTTCTACAACATGTTTTCGTTATATAAGTATTTATATTATTTAATAAATATATATATTCTAATATAAAATAGCATTTATGATAAAACAATGTTGGTAAGCTTGTCTATAGATCAGAATGATATTTGCTATAACACTAGGGGAGTTTTGTTTTTCAGGCAAACTGCAACACTAAACGCCACATGGGTAAAAGATTCCCTTATTATGAAACAAGTTTAATGCAAAGGGGTGCTCTTGATATTCGCAACTACCAGATTGCTGATATTAAATAAGGAAAAAAGATACCAAAGGCCATTTAATATCAACTTAAAAAAATAAGTCATTGATTTGTGATATCTGTGGCTTCAACATACCCAACAAATTTCACACCAGTTCTTTTCTTGCATAAAAATCTAACGATATTCATTGAGGATTTAAATAGTCATTATTGAAGTCCAAAAGTTCCCTCAAGGGGTACAACATCTTAACTAAATGGCTAGCAAATCAATTTATGTCAATTCTGGATAAATCCTAGTATTAGTAACATGATACAAGCCACCTGAAAATTTACGAGGCTATCAAAATCAAGTGTAGAAGACGCCCAAAACTGGATCATGAGCCTGCATGGAGACTATTCTCGATCACAATTCCAGCACAACAACTGCACAAAACATAAAATCCAACATTAGCAGAGATTAAGTTGAGAGAATTGTATCTGAGTTACATTCAGAATCCGTGGTGATCCAATTTCCCATTCCACTGCCACACTCATCTCCAGCTCCTGAATTGCCTGTACAAGTCGTTGTGGTAGTACAACACCCCTCCATTTCCCATCGTATACTCATCTTTGGAGACTCGTTGTTAACTTCATCATCATCCGTCGTCGCCTCTGAAGATGATCTGTTTTTTAAATTCGTGACCTGAACGACAACGCTTTCATGCTCATATACAATCTTCTTTATTTGTGAAAGATGAAAATGCTAACCCAAGATCTACAATAATAAACTTATATTCAGAATTTCCATACCGGTTATTTTTATTATTTATTTATTTTTTAGAAAAATTATTTATATCTTCTTTGCAACAATTACCTGATGATTTTATTATTGAGCCTAAGAATTTCGATCTTTTAAGTTCCACATCAACAATTTCACAATTTTTCGGATTGTGGACTGTGGATACACCGTAACTTATGTAATTATGATTTGTCAATTTATGCACCGGTTTTAGCTTATACCGTTGAAATATATAGAAATTAACATGACAAAAACATCATTATGTAAAAAATATTCCATTTGTACAAGAAAAAAGGAGCTTTCCACCTAATTTTCTAAAATTAGATCTGTATTTTCGATAGTTAACATGATCTCTGACATGCCAAATCGTGAATTCAGTAACGGAATTTTGATCCAATGATATTGTCGATATATATTCTATTAAATCAGAATTTTTTTTAATATATTCTCAACGATCATGATATTTTTGAAAAAAAAAAACAAATAAATATGAATGAAAAGTGAAGTTAGCAAGTGAAGGTACCTTAGCAGTTGCAGACCACTTGATCAACTCCTTCACCCTAGATGAAACCCCTTTCTTCCCACACCTCTTCTTCTTCTTCTCAAATTTCCTGTTCGACGAAGACCGAGCTGACTCAGCAATCGGTAGAACCTTATTTCCGCCGATCTCTTCGGAGCTCCTCCTCCTCATCGTTGTACTCTCCGCCCTCCGGCTTCTGTCGGAGAAGCTTCGGAGCCCCTTGAGATTGAGAGTGTGGTAGAAGAAGGATTTCGACACGTCCTTCCGTTGTATGAAACGCAGAAGAATCATGTCGTCGCAGCTCAGCTTTGTGCTCTTCTCCACTCCCCTCAGATGCCGCCGTCTCCGACCACCGCCGTCGATCGCTGCTACTGTGTTTTCCGGCTTCATTTTTTCACCTGAGATTTGATTTTTGAATTGGTCGATCGACAAAACTAGCTAGGAATTCCAGATTTGTAATCTTACCTTCATCGCGATGCTTTAGTTTTGGAGAACTGGATGTTGAATTCGACGACGCCGGTTTTGGAGATTCTTGTATTGCTGTTTTGAACAGCCATTGGAGGATCTGTGCAGCAAGTGTATGAGTTTAACGTCAACTGTACATATCACATATAATTAAGAGGATTTTTTTCATTAGATCATCTAATTAGATCCTTCCAAATTAAACTCAATAGGGCATAAAAATCATAATTGTTGATTAATAAACTCTAATTGTGCTTAATAAACACTAATTATTGTGCATATAAGTTTTAATTGTTGATTAATTAATCCCAGTATGATTTGTCGAACTCTTTATAATCAATGTTTGTATACAAGTGCTTTTGGCGGCTAGAAGGCGCCTAATCTTTTATAAACTTTTTGTTAGTATTTTTTTCATAAACTTGAGATTTAAGATAGCTACATTGTAAATGAAAGGTAAGTAAAATCTCAAAACATCATGGCGTATCATGTGTTTAGATGCAGATCGTTTAACCAAACGATGTCATGTTGGCTCGAAAAATAATAAAATATTATCTATTCTATTTAATTGTTCGACTGTCGTTGAGTGAGCAACCGGCTGATTACATGTATTTATTAGCCAACGGCTGCTTAGTCCCAAATCGATTTCGTTATAATGATCATAATGAAAGGGAATTGCACATTGATGCCAAACAAATAATGACATGACCCTATTAGAATTTTGAATGTCTAAAATGGGTGTCAAATATTTTCGAATAGTTTAGCTTCCCGAACATTGTGTTTCAGAAATAGTTGATACTATACAATACAATTGCAAAGCAAATATAGTATATTTATCTTACTATATACTATTAGTTAATCAGAAACACCCAAATGCCCCTGTATGTTGCCACGGTCAATGGGTCAATATAATATTAGTTGTGAGGATACTTTTAATTATTATCAACATTTCTAATCTATTGACATATCAGTTGTGGACACATTATCACGTGTCCACGGTAGACATTTGAACGTTTGTGATTGCTCAGCGATTTAGTTACCGTCTATTAAATATCATCGCTATAATAACACAAATGTATGTACATAAAGTTTGAATTGATAAAGTGAACAAGGAAATATCATAAATGTATTATAAACAAATTAATGCGATTAGAGACAAAAGAAATGATGCTCACCTGCATGGTAAAAGTGCTTTAGACTAATACTAGACCTTGACCGCAGGTATATGCACTAAGAGACAAATATTGCAGCTAGTGTAGTGGGTGGATATTTATTTTCTTTGGGGAATAAAATCTGAAAATTGTTTGGTTATATATATAGGGTGATCAGAATATTGGAATTAAACAAACATTAATGAGAGGAAATCAAATTAGAGGATGAGGGAGTACAAGGTATATTTGGCATTTCATTTCACCATACAAGTGTAGGGTTGGTGTAATCTTGGATTAATTGGAGTGGACCCTTGTTTGTTATTCCCACAAACCAATCTTTCTTCTTACCGAATCTCCTGTTATACTCTATCTATTTTATTTATTCACTATAAGTTTTGTTGATTTTTAACTTTATTTTATAATTGTTAAGCGTTGATTATAATCAATTAGGATGTATAATTGTCCATGAAATGTGACATAATTAGGGATGTAAATAAGCCAGACTACCTGACAGAGACTTTCAACCCAGCCTACCTAAGACCTTGTTCGATCCAACCTATTTGCTAAAGAGCTCATGCTTAGTTTCAAAAACCTATATGATTAAATAGGGTCAGACTTAAGTTACGGAGTAGGTTTATTAAGTCTAACATGTCGGCATATTTAAATTATATTAAATATATCTATTATTTATAATTTAATATTATATTTATAATTTTTAAAGATAATATATATTTAAATATTAAGTAGACCTTCAAAGGTTGAAAGTCCGAGCTATTTAACTAAATAGACTAGACTTAAACCTACAAAATTCCTGTAGAGCCTACAAAGCCAAACCTAGATCACACAGAGCGAGGCGGGAGCGGAGATCGGGAGCGTGAAAGCGGCAAATGCAAAAATCTTTTAGAGCATAGAGCGGCTTCAAAACGTCATTAAAACATTAAATATATTATATATATGTATATTAAATGTTTAGCATATTTATTTTATATATTCATGCAAAGTTTTAACTATTATGATCAAAGATAAGTAGAATAAATTCACATTCAAATCTATATAATTTATTATACCTTTTTAACAAAAATTCTATATAATTTATGAATAATAAAAAACAGCCCAAATAAAGAAAAGAAGAAAGTAATTGGCTCAAAGTTTAATTTTTAACCTAAATTCTACCCCAATTATTACTTATCTTTTTTCCAAACTCTCCTCCAAAAAAATGTAGAGCCGCCCTCCCCCGATTTCCCCCTTCTCTCTTTGCACAAGAAAATGCAGCGCCCCCTCACCTCTCTCTCCCTCCCCCACACAATCTACTTTCCGGCATCACCGTCGCTCCCGTTGTGCGCCGCACGTTGCGCAACCATCGGCGCCGTTCAACACCACGCCTGCCATCATCATCGGAGCCTCTTTACCATGCAAGAATTGAAAACTTTGACGACCGCACTCTCAGAAATGGGAAAGCGCGCTTTTAAAAAAATGAATCCGCGCTTTCACCCCAGATTCCCTCCCAAAGCATCGATTCGAGCTTGGAACGTCGGAGCGATAACCATTTCCGACGCTTTCTGTGATCTAGAACCAAACATGGCCTGAGCTGATTTATTTCTACACAATCAATCTTAACTATTAATTACTAACTATAATAAAAATAAAATATTGTAGATTTTAATTGGGTACAGTTTGCCTTGAATGCAAAATTAAACTTGATCATGAATTAATGAAAAATATTGAATAGAAATTTATAAAAGTGCCTATAAAGACTTGATTCTTGATATGTATATATGGAATACGGATCTGTTGTTCCTTACATCATTATTTACTTAAAAAAAAGAGGCCATGCCTTTACTACAGTGTTCGAGAGTTCGCAAATGATTTGGAACTTTGATTAAAAAAAAATAGATCTTTCAACAAATTACCATATAATAGAACCATATTGATCTAGTTCTATGTAAGCAAATTCACTTCGAAAGTAAGAAACATAATAAGAGACAATGATCATATTATAGTGAAAAACAAATAATGTATACGGATTAGAAATCCAGTCTAACCTTAAATTTTTGAGATTTTGATCTCTGAAATTGAAAAAATATTTTATTTCTAAGTAAAAAGTCATTTCGCAACTAAAATCAAAACCATACATTTCGCTTGGATTGTAAAAATATTATTCTTTTTAATATTTAGTTCCAACAAAATCTATATTTAGCTCAATCAAAATGTTTTTTATTTTGTTATTTTTAAAAATTAACCATTTAAATCAACAAATGAGATTAAGTTCCAACTCATTCTTTGTTCTCACAATCCATTCAACAAGTGGCAACCATAATTTAATATACTATAATGACAAAATTATATATGGTAGTACCACAATGATTTTTATGAATTGCAACTCTCAAAAGGCCGAAAATTCTTTTTCCTTACACACAATTAATTATGTTGAAGAAATTAATAAAAAGGGATGCATATATTTTTGTTGGTGGATGGATTCTGGTCCACGTTGTGACTCCATCCATCTCTCTTTTTGGAAGATGAACACATTTAATATATGTAAAGATTCTGGTGTACACGAATTAAATGTGATTGATATGTATGTATACATGCACGTATGTGCTTGAAATTATCAACCATTCACGTACACATTTGATTCTTTAATACATGTTTATGCACGAATTAAATACGATTGATATGTATGTGTATGTGTCTGTGTATGTGTATGTGTATGTGTATATATGTGCATGTAAGTTCACGTACACATTTGATTACTAAATTTTCAATGCATGTTGAAAGGTTGTCCATGTAGAAATTACGTGAAAGTAATGCGGATGATTCTAGAATGGAATCATTTAATTTCATGTTGATGGTCACGTCTTACCAATGTTATAGCCATCAGTAGATTTTAATTTTTATGCTGAGTTGAGTATGTTACTGCTGTATGTATAATCGAATTGCTGTCAAAATGAAATTGTCGAGCTTTTGTCGACTTCGAATTGATATATTTGGACAAAAAATCATACTTGGACTAACATTTGGATTGGTTCAAACTTCCCAAACTAGCTGAAATCTTTTCATTGATAAAATACCTTTCGGTGTCAAAGCTCCCTTTGATTCAGGGTTGTCATTTAAAATCAAGTTTGTTTACTTTATTGTGATGTACTTAATTTTTTTTTACATTTATAAAAAATTGAAGGGTTGGTTTGAAATTGAAGCTTGTTCAATTTTCGTCGAGTATGAGCGATCGGTTCGGATAATATTTTCAATAGATTTCAGTACTTGATTTGGACGAATTGATTAGATATCACTCAAATTGAATGTGCACCCTTGTGGAGTTAAATAAGAGTAAAAACATTGCAAAATCAAATTTGAGCTCAAAGAACCATCATGAAATATAAACACCAAGTCTGTATCCAATTGAGTTTGCCGCTCTTGTATGTTTATTCTATTGTAATTTATTTTTTCCTTATAATTTATAAATCAGTATGTAGGTAAACGACACTACAAATAGATAGAATTGTGGATCATGTTAGTCACATTTTTAAAAAATATTGACTTGTTATTCTTAGGGTGATTTTAATATCGATGAAAAGAGCTCTAAGCGATTAGAAATGGAAAAATGCACATCGCTAGTTCTGGGAATGTTTTACATCCCCTGGAGTGATCCATACGTAAATTTTATAATTGAAATGATGAACACAACGAGTTACAAAGAAACTCCGATCAGGCGATGATCGGAAGTGCGGAAAGCGTGAGTGTGTGACTTACGGATGAATTCTCTCTAAGTGTGAGTGCGTAATGTGTAGAATAATGAAAAACGGAGAATATCCTTGTGACTTTATAGTAGAATCACATATTTATACATATGTTATGAGCGAATCGTGATTATTCTTATTTGTTGGGGCGGAATTGCAATTAATGGGGGTAATTCGAGAAGATCGGTTGAGTGCCCTTCTTCACGCAATATGAGTATTTGCGCAGCATGTCTTCAGATGTTTCTAGTTTCTTCCAACAAATGAGCTTGAGATATCTAGAAGGCTTCATCTGCGTATTCCATCGTGTGGGTCGTATTTCGAGGGAGTGTTTCAGGAGGATTAACCGGATTTAGCCATAGTTCTACGTCAGTTTTCGGCCTTTTGGCTAGCTTCGTGGGTCTTCGAGTCCTTTGGTTTAGAGTTGGGCCAGTCCCCGCTCTTTGAGCTTGCTGGGTGGCTCCTCAATGCGTCACTCCCATCTTCGAGGGAGGTATGTTCCAATTATGGAGATGGATTCTTCAAACACGATCGTCCTCGATGGGTTCTTGCTTCGATAGAGCTTCTCGAATCGCTCATTAGGATTTTCTTCAGTCGGATTTTGACACGCAACACTTATATTACATAATAGTTGAGGCATAAACTATCTGTTTTTATACAAATGTGAATATAACACATACTTGTGTAAGATAAAAGGTGTTATTAAGTGTGAATACAACTATGAACTACTCGTTCTTGAATTATCTGACCTTTTAAAATGTATAATTTATAGCTCAATCATTGAACTGTTGAAGGCAACCTAAAAACTTATTTGGAAAGTGGAGAAATGGTACATAAATTTATTTTTCCCCCTTGATTTTAGTTCCATTTTCTTTACTATATTCATATTATTTATATATGATTTGAAAAATACAATACATATAATAAATTTGCCCTAAAAATATTAAATATGCATTAGTTTTACCACCCAAAATTTTGGCCTGTCAAACTAGTACAAACTATATAAAAGGAAAATATTCAATGAATGAAGTGTTGGAATTCTACGGTGAAGCGGCCACTTTATGGTTTGATTTCAAGTGATTAAATATTGGTTTTTTGCATACAGATGTCTTCTCAACTCGGTTCTATATTTTAGTTTGATTTTTCTTTTTTGTTGTAACTTAGTTTATGTAGAATTATTTAATCTACAATTCTGCAAAAGGGTTCAAATTAGATCTGTTGTGATTGTTTAGTTGAGTTGTAATTTTCTGCAATTAATTTCTTTGAGTCTGTATTAATCGACATTCGGCGCACTCGTTATTATTAACAGTCACAAGACAATATTCTGCTATTTCTGAACGATGGATGATAAGACGATGACTCTTAATTTCTCAACTACAACACAGACTCCACCGGTAACACCAACCTAATGCAAGCATTCAATGCTGTCGGCACCCCAATGAACTCAAATTCGACTGCGATGACGCGGCAGCGAGACCTTTTCTACCAACTGCTGCCGACAAGCCCTTCAAATTCGATGGAAGCAACTTCCGCACATGGCAGCAGAAGATGCACTTCTATCTTACTACCCTGGGGCTTGCTGGATACCTGCAATACGACAAATCGATAATTGTTGATGACGATCCTGACAACTAAAAGAGAATTGCATGCGAACAATGGGTACAAGGAGATTTTCTTTGTCGTAATTTTGTTATTAACTGCATGATTGACACTTTGTACATGCGTACAATGTGAAACTAAAACTTCTAAAGAGTTGTGGGAGCAACTCAAGAAAAAGTATAAAACTGAGGATGCGGGTAATAAGAAGTACGCCGTAGCCAAGTACCTGTTGTACCAGATGGTAGACGGGCGTTCAGTGGTGGAACAAGTGCAAGAGTTCCAACTCATTGTGCACAATGTTCATGCTGAGGGAATGGTTCTCCGATGCTTCACTATTGGAGTCATGATTGAAAAGTTGCCACCTTCGTGGAAAGACTTCAAGAGCTACTTGAACTACAAGCAAAAGACAATGTCCTTCGAGGATCTGATTGTCAAACTCACAATTGAGGAAGACAATAGAAAGGCTGATCAAAGACCGAGGTTGTTTGCCTCAAAGGCCAATCTGATGGAGCAACGTGGCGGTCCATCAAAGCAGAAAAAGGCTCAAGCTGGGAAAAATCCTTACGACAAGCCAAAGTTTACTGGAGCTTGTCACAACTGTGGCAAAACTGGGCACAAAGCTAGTGAATGCATAAAGCCAAAGAATGTCAAGGTCAAGGGGAAGCAAGTTGCTCAAATTGCCGAGGCTGATAACTGGGAAGATGATTTGGTTGCAATCATCTCTGAAGTGATTCACGCAGACAATCGAATGGAATGTATGCGGATACTGGAGCCATCGTGCATGTCTGTTGTGACAGGAACATGTTCTCGTCCTACCTAGTTGTTGAAGGACAAAAGGCTACATATGGGCAATCAAGCCACGTCTAAGGTGGTTGGAACTGGGAAATGTCGTGCTAAAGCTGACAAGTGGAAAATAGTTGACATTGAAGGATGTGCTGCATGTCTCTGATATCACTAGAAATTTAGTTTTGGAATCTCTACTTATAAAAATTGGATATAAACTTGTATTCGAGGCTGATAAGTTTATCTTGACCAAGTTTGGCAAGTTCTTAGGTCGAGGCTATCTAGTAGATAGTCTACTCAAAATCAATGTAATGGTACAGTGTCAAAAGACTGATGTTTCTAATGTAATAAAAATAGAATTTTCTTCTTACTTGCTTGAGTGTTCTGATTTATGGCATATTCGTTTGTGACATGTGAATGTGAATGCGAATGCTATAAAACGCTTAGTAAATTTGAATTTACTAAAAGTGATTGAATTTAATAAAGACATCAAATATCAAATTTGTGTCGAAGCAAAGATGGCAAAATTTTCGTTCAATTCAGTGGAACAAGATACTAAACCTTTATAATTAATTCATACTGATGTATATGAACTAAGGTTCGTGCAAACTAGAGGTGGTAAAAAGTATTTTATTACTTTCATTGATGATTGCATAAAATATTGCTACATTTACTTATTGAGAGTAAAGACTAAGCAATTGAAGCTTTTATAAACTTCAAAACTGAAGTTGAGAATCAGCTAAGCAAACGAATCAAGATGATTCGTAGTGATAGAGGGTGGAGCATATGTTGCTCCACTCGAGGAATTTTGCGCGAAATATGTCATAATTCATCAAACAACGACACCTTATTCGCCACAATGGAATGGCATTGTTGAAAGTAAAAATTGAACCCTAAAAGAGATGATGAACACTATCTTGATTAATTATGGGTTACCACAGAACTTGTGGGGAGAGACTATATCATCGGCCAATTATATTGTGAATAAGATACCCAGAAGGGTAAGGACGTAACTCCTTACGAGCTATGGGAATGAATGAAGTCTTCCTATAAATACCTCAAAGTATGGGGGTGTTTAGCTAAAGTGCGAGTGTCACTACCTTAACATGTTATAATAGGTCCTAAAACAATCGATATCTTTACAGGATATGTACTTAATAGAGCAGCTTATTGTTTTATAGTTCACAAATCGGGCATTCCCGATATCCGTGAAGGAACAAAGATGGAATCAAGGAATGCAATATTCTTTGAAAATGTTTTTTTGTTGAAGAACAATGAGACTGCTTCGACTACATCACGGAAAAGAAGTGCAGAAGAAGCTACTAGTTTCAATTATAATAAAGAAGAAGTGAGACGTAGTGAAGAGTGAAAATAGCAAAAAAATTTGGTCCGGAGTTCATTACATGCTTGATTGATGGTTAACCAAACTCCCTTGAAGAAGCTTTGTCCGAACCAAATCGGGATCTCTAGCTAGAAGCTGTAGGAAGTGAGATATAATCCATTATGCAAAATCGTACATGGATTGTAGCCGATCTCCCTAAAGGATGTAAATCTCTAGGGTACAAATGATCTTCAAAAAAAATATAGAGTTGATGGCACTGTTGAGAAGTACAATGTTCGACCAGTGCTTAATGGCTATAAGCAAAATGAAGAAGATCTTCGATACATACTCTTCTTTAACGAGGATCACTTCCATAAGATTGCTTTTCTCGATTGTTGCTCTGCACAACCTTGAAATTCATCAAATGGACGTGAAAACTGCATTTCTAAATGGTGATCTTAAAGAAAATATCTATATGGAACAACCGGAAGGTTTGTTGTTCCTGGGCAAGAGCATGAGGTATGCAAACTTGTTAGATCATAATGTGGTCTGAAACAAGCTCCCAAATAATGGCACTTGAAATTTGACGAACTGATGTTGTCAAATGGTTTCAAGTACTATGAATGTGATAAGTGTGTTTATCGCAAAAGCACTCTTGACTCGCATGTCATTGTATGCCTTTATGTAGATGATATGTTGATTATGAGAAATAATCAACAAATCATTGCAAAGACAAAGCAAATGCTAGAAAGAAATTTTGACATGAAAGACATGGGTTTAGCCGATGTGATCCTTATGATGAAGATCATAAGAAAGTACGATGGAATTTTCCTATCTCAATCTCATTATGCTGAGAGGATACTGAAGAAATTCAATACTTTTGATAGCGCTCCGACTAAGACTCCATTGGGGATTAATGTTCACTTTAAGAAGAATAAGGGAGAACCTGTAGTCCAAGAGGACTATGCCAAGATTATTGGGAGCTTGATGTACTTGACCAATTCTACTCGTCCCGATATTGCATGTCCTGTGAATAAGTTAAGTAATTTCACAAGTAATTTAAATAAGGATCATTTGAAAGTAGTTATGAGAGTTTTGAGATACTTGAAGTAGACTCTAAACTTGAGGCTGTATTATACAAGATACCCGCATGTACTCGAGGAGTACAACAATGCAAACTAGATATCAGATTCAAATGAATCACATTCCACGAGTGGATATGTC
>AYJT01036860.1:0-16373 GCA_001278415.1 Ocimum tenuiflorum
GACCCCTTTGCCAACTTGCATCCAACTCCCACATTTCCTCTAGGGAATTTTGCGTTCTTCCCAACGCCATTTGCAGTTTACCACTGGTCCACTCCACGGACCACATTCGATTCTGCACACTTAGGTCCACCATTAGTAAATTTCGTAAAACGAGACAACAAATTATTCATTGGCGTCATTCACTCCTTCTTCGACATAAGTGGTAGAGTAGTCGGCAATCACTCAACGAACTCCTCATCTTGAGTGATACTCCCACCTGAGTTGGTGATGCTCAACTCCTCATAGCCGATAACAGGTGACCTCAGTCCGTCCTCCATGCATAGTACTCATTCAACTCCCTTCTGGATGATTAGATTCTTCTCATCACAAAATCCATTGCCAACCTCATCCTCATCAGTGAACGTGCATCCGACGGACATTTCTACCATATTATTCACTACAAAATTAATATTATCACCAATGCAATCTGAAATTGACAAATTTACTACCTCCATACTTTTCTCGGCCTCCTCCAATGTGCCGAATTCCAAAGCAGGTGAAACAACAGTACTAAATGAATATGTCCTCTCCATCTCCGATACCTTGCACTCCTCAGAAAACCTCACCCTCTTTTGCTTTTCATCTCCACGATCCTCAGAACTTGTCACGTATAAAGTTCCATCTTTTTCTCTACGAGCTTCCACCATAGCTCATTTGGTGATTTTCAGCTATTATGGTTGAACGTTGTCGTGTAGCTCCTTTGGTAATTCTCCACGAGCTACTAGTAGCTCATTTGGTGATTTTCCAACTACTACGGTTGAACATTGTTGTGTAGCCCTCATCACCCAATCTACCAAGGGAAAGTAGATTTCTCCTCAAGCTGGGAATATGTCTAACTCCACGCAATCTCAGAGTCAATCCATTCGATGTGACAATTCGAGCGTCTCCTCATCCCATAACTTTCAGAGGTACGTTGTCCGCCAAGTACACCTCTCCGAAGTCTCCAGAAGAGTAGTTCTCCAACATTTCACCATGATTACAAAAGTGGAACGACGCTCTAGAATCCACGACATACGACTCCAATGCGCTGCATGAACTAAGATTCAAAGTGTCAGAAGTATTATTTGTACCAGAATTCACTGACCTTTCATCTGTTTGCTTCTCCCTTTGTGCTGTGCAATCTCTCCTCACATGGGCAACCTCATCGCAATTCTAACACCTCACACCTTTGTCAGTTCTCCCTCGACTTTTGCTTCTTGAGGCTGATCTATTTGACTTTAATCTCCCCCACATTCGCCCTTTGCTTTGTGCATTTATCCTCGATCCCGAAGAAGAGATTCCTACATCTTTTCGGCAAACCTCCTCGTTGATTATCAGGGCTCTTACCTCATCGAACGTCACTTTGCCCTTGGTAGCACTAACTACTGACCGCTAAAATATTTAACTATCTGCAAGTGTATGGTGTAATTGCATACAATAGTGAGCAAAGTCGAATCCTACGAGGATTGAACAAATGAATCAGATTAAATACTAGAAGTTTCCTTTATTATTGATAAGGAAATTAAGATGCAACTAAAGTGCTTAAGCAAATAAAAGATTCAAATTCAGAATGAGCAAACATGTTCTAGAGCCAAATTTCAACAGATTCAATTTATAACAATGACAGACACGCAAAACAGATTATTCAATTTGTTTAATACAAATAATACAATAATCGAATTAGTTGAAACCTTTTCTCGAAGCAAGTAAACCGTAGATTACAAATCAAGACCGATATCTCAATCTAATCACTAACATGTGACTCTAGAAAGATCACAAGATTCCAATTCTCATAATAATTCTCTTTTTCTCTCGAATGTCAAATTATTGTATTCCTTATTCCTAATCGCATAACAATTATGTAAAATAATGACAGATTGGTGATCAGACAATCAATCAAACAATAAACACGGGAATAATGAAAAACAGAACTGAATTAAATTGCCAAAACTCAAGTCACATGCCATAAATCAAATCTATCTTCTATTCAGGTTTGTTTTTTATCGTTGGAATGATCAGGACTCTAAGCGAAAAACTAAATTGGACACCAGGACTTCTAGGAAGGTTGATAGTCCATTGGAACAGATTGGGTAGTATTTTATAGAGTAATTGGGAGAAATTATAGTGCTCCTCGACATTGAGCTCATCGGAGAAGATGATCGGAGTGTTATAGTGAATATGTGTGAATAGAGTTGTGTGTGCATTGTGAGAGAGCACTATTTATACTGTTACGTTGGCAGAATTTGAATTAATTCCTAACTAAGGGCTCCATCTGCAAATATCCTAGGGATCGATCTGTTAATACAGTTGGGGAAAGTTGGAGTTACGCGTTCTCCCTTATGCTGAGTCAGCAAAGGAATCATTCTGGATCATTCCGGCACGTGGGCTGCACACACTAGGAATCTCAAGGCTGGGTCTGGAGGGGCCTTGAAAGCCTAACGCTCATGCTAGATTCAAATCCTGAGGGGCCTACGAGAGAGAATGCTCGTGCTAAATCCATCGATAGGGAGTTACGAAGCGGTGAGGGGCTTTGAGAACCCCGTCGATTGGCTGGAGTTCGCAGCGAGGCCCACGAAACAAAGCTGGAATTGTGGCCTTGCGATCAACGGTTGAGATTGAACTAATATTTTGGCCCTAAAAAATAACCCCGTGTCTTCACAGAACAAATCAATTGGTTCGTGGAGACAGACCTACGAGAGACAAAGTTTGCCAAAATATACATTCAAATGGTATTGTACCTACTTTCAAAGCGAGGTTCAAACTGTGAGTCGTTTTTGTTGATTCGCAATTCCTGTCAAGATTTTGCAAACAATTCCTCTCCCAGGGTAGCCATCTCCGAGTTAAGGAGGTGGGGTATGGAATATTCGAGAGAGATTGACGGAGTAATTTATACCAGCTGGGAGGCGTGATATGAGTTTGAGCGTTTGGCCAGTTCGAGACCTGAGACACTTCGAATGTGCACGGTTGACGCAGTTTGGGAAGGCCGTATGAAGCCGTTGAGACATAAACTCCCTTTGGGGAGTTGATTGTCCCAGAGATGATATAGAAGCCCAATTGGTAAATTTTAGCTTATGCGTCGAGGCTTGCGGTGTTCTCATAGGAGTCGTAAGCGGTGGGGACTGATCTATTTACCCTCCAGGGAATGGGTCATTCCAGAGCATGGATTCTCGTGTTAGGGGCTCCAAATACTTTACGTGTCGTTACGAGTTGTAAACAATAGAATTCTTATGGTTTTTCCGCGCATTGCTCGGAGCGGAAGTATGATTACTAGGAGAGGCTCATGAGTATTTTTACGTATCAATGCCTTAGGCGAGAGATAGAAGTCTTGTAGCATACTATGCATCGCACGGGGCGAAATATGAATACTAGGAGAAGCTTTTGAGTATTTTTACATGTGAGTGCTGGAGGTAAGCGACATAGGTGGCACCCACATATAGGACAGAGCGACAACGCAAATGAGAATTTGGCGTCCCAATGCGGCGAAGCCCAGGGGGCCTGACAGTTAGGGTGTTTGAATGCTTTGAGCTGAAAGTTAGAATGGCGCAGTCTTGATTGAGGGGGGCCAGCTCGAAAGCATTAATAAAGAGACTCGATAGAGGGGCCAGGAGACAGCTCAGGAGATAATAGTGGGATTACTTGGCGGGAGCCCCGAGTTTTGAATAATGATAGGGCAAGGTTGTAGCTCGGAACGATAATGAGCCTTGATCAAGAGCATATTCGCTACTGAAGGTAAATATTCCCGGTAACAAGCTGCAGAATGCCTTAGAATTCCATTTTTAGATTGATTATAGAGCTCTAAATGTTTTGTCATGGTTGATAATTTGTCGAACCCTGACTAGGAAACGAACCTCGAGTGAGAAGATCGGGCCGATCACTTGGCCTTGACACTCTCGGGAGTTTTTGTGATTTTTGTATTTTTGGGTCAAAATTCGTAAGGAATACATCAATGGGTTCCAAATCAACTAACCAAGACTTCTAAGAGTTCAAATACAATATTAAATCATGTTTAAGGCATCAAAGCATAAGGGAGAAAATCTAGGGTTTTGGGTTTAAATCTTCAAATCATCAATGGATGGAATACGAAGCTTAGAAATGATATTAGCATGAATAAACAAGTATCATAATATGATTTCTAACATGAGATCATCACGGTTTTCAAATTTGAAGAATAAAAGGAAATAAAAGGAGTTTAGGGTTTAATCTTGAAAAGAGTATAAATTCGGTTTGTGATGACGGCTAGAACTCCCTCTCGATTCTCCTTGGATTCCGATGTTCTCCAAAGACCGAGGTTCAATGAAATTTTTTACGTGTAGAGTGAGAAATTATTTTGCAAGAGCTTCACTAGGAATTCTGAGTGTGAAAATGAAGAGGGGTCACCTCTTATTTATAGGTGAGAGGAGGTTGAAAAAGACGGAATAGATGACATCGGTGAAATGCTTTATGGTCTCCAACCCAATACACGACATCGATTATCCAATTCTCAATCTGGTCAAACAAGTTTTCTTGTAATTAATTATTATTCGATAATTTATGATTTACTAACATCTCGGGTGTTACTCGTATCTTAGGTCATGATATCATCATCAAACAATTTCTGAAAAAAACTTCAAATCGCAGTAACTTTTGATGTAGTCGTCTGATTTCAGTTTCGGGACCACTTCTGGAATCCTTACAATAATATCTATCATTATTAATTATAAAATGAACGATATGAACTCTAGAAAAAGAAATCTCATAATACTCCTATTAATTATCTATTGCCGCATATATCTCCTGTAGTATTTATATGGGGTATTACAATCTCCTCACCTTACACAAATTTCATCCTCAAAATTTGCTAGGTCGTTAATAATATTTCTCTACATGCTTTCTTCGTATTCTCTTTCTAGATTTCCATATCATCTCTTCGGCTCTATGGTTCTTGCACAAATTCTCAACGAGAGGTATGGCTTGTCAATTAGCTCTAGAATAAGGTCAAGTACCATTTCTTATCTTTCATTATGATGTAGTCAGCTGTTAGAATGATGTCCTTTGTTAGATTACGTGCTTGGTGTTAGATATGTACTTCCTCGATTTGACTCATAGAATACGTAGTGTTTGTTGTAAAATCTTGGTAGTAAGTCGACCTACATGTGGCAGTTTTGCTTTTCCTTGGAATTGCTCATGCGATTCAAGGGTTTTCATCTTCCCTTATATGGGAAGGTCAATTTCTCTTTTACTGTGACGTTATTGGGAACCTCATTTCTTACTTTGAGTTTAACTTGGCTCGCTTGTGTCTGTGTATGTCTCTGAGTCATTCTGAGCTTTCTAAATGTTCTTCTGATTTATTGAGTTGCTCCTATTATTTTATGTACAGCTTCTGGTTTAAAGCCTTTCCTACACTAATTTATCAAAATACGGCAGACATTTGCACTTTTTCCATAAAAGGCTTCTTATGATGCCATCCCAGTTGCTGCTTGGTAGCTTTCGTTGGTTGCAAACTCAAGTTGATATTCCTCTCCATTTGTCATTTCGATTTGGCCTAACTATTAGTAACATGTTTCTAGGACTTAGATCATCCGTTCAGACTTGCCTATTCATTTGAAAGTAAGAGTATATGCTGAATTTGAATGGTTCCTAGCTCTCTACTTCATTTTCATCCACTATCTTCGAGTAAACTTCACATCTTGATAAGAAATTACTGATATCTACACTGTGCGCACTTATATGATCTCTCAGGGAATTATTTTACAGGTTGTCGAATTCTATATGACTTCATTAATAGAGAATGCATTTTGGTAAGTTGATCCACTTGACTCACTTTGTTGCAGTATCATGCGGTGACTTTGTTAGTCTGGTCGAAATATCCATGAGACATGGTCCTATTTCCACTCTGGGATTGCCAATGGTTGTAGTTTTTTATATGCACATCGATATGATGCTTTCAATTTTTAGTTCACCTAACATCATTCTACAAACGACGTTGTGTCCATCTGATTTGTTCTCGCCCAACTTGCTCTGCAAGTTACGGTACATCTTGTCACTCTTGGGATGAGTAGTATGTGGTTTCGTGTACTTTTCCCTGATCTTGTCTCTTGGTTCGTTATGGTTAGTTATGCAAAAATTGTCGTTCAAAGGTAGAGTATTGTTAGTCGTCTCCTAAAATCATTTGGTTAAGCTCATTCTGACCTTAAGTATTGTCTCTTCTAACTCTCCTGTCTTTGCTTCATACTACAACAATCGTTGATTATTAAATGCACTGTAATCACTAATGTTGGTTGGAACTGATGGCAAATTGGTGGCCGTCACCCCTAGTTGCAACCTCTCGAGTTCTTTAATCAGGTTATGTTCGTGAGTTAAGAGTGAAAAAGTCAAATCCGATATACAATTTCATGCATCCCATATGATGTTATCCTTCTTTGGTGGTATCTTAAGGACAATTCATAGTTCTCAAATGATTTTAACTACCACTTCTACTTCGTGCTCTGATCTTTCTACACGAAGATATATTCGAGGCTTTTATGACTCATATATATAGAGATACATATAGGTATGCAGGTATGTGTGTGTATATATATTGTGCATCGTACTCTATAGGATGGTGTCTGTTAGTCGTCAAGGCATGGACTATTGCCATTAGCTCTAAATCGTGCTGATAATTCTAATCGTGATGTCCTACTTGTTTCAATGCTTAAATTGTCGCCTTCTCGTCCTTCAAGAGTATGCATTTGAGTTTATCCTTGCAAGTGTCGATACACATTCTAAATCCTTGCGGCTTTTAGAATTATCAATAACTAGAATCGTACTCAACTCTTCTTCAATCCTTATAAACTAACTTAGTGTTTATTGCTCGTCTAAACTTTAATCCTTTTGTAAGAGTTGCATCATCAGTCTTGTTACCTTGAAAAACCTTTGATGAAGTGTTGATAGAAGCCTGCTAATCTCAAGAAACTCTTGATCTAGAGTGATGTTGTTGGTGTTCTCTATTCCTTCATCATTAATACTCTTGGGGAGGGAGGGGGAGGGAGTCCATATAATATCCTTGATTGAAGTAGTGTGTCCTAGAAACATCATCATTCTCAGCTAGGATCTATATCTATTGAATTATGTTGTACAATCACTTATTCCTCTAAGTACTGGAGACTATTCTCAATGGTTTTCTTATTCCTATTCTCTTTTCGAGCAATTCTGTAGATCATCCATGAATACATCAATAAATACGTATAAGTGAGGTTGGGGGTCCCTACTAATAAAGTCCATGGAGACTACTCATCTGATGATGAGTTTGAATAGCATTGCTACGACTTCCTGGGGTCCATATCTTATTCAGGCATCAAGGTTCTCTCTTCGGGTCTGTAACTAAAGGTGTTCGGACCTTAGATAAATCTTTATAAAGATGCTCGCATTCTTTGATTGGTCAATTCGATATTCGATTCTTGGGGATGAATACTGATTCTCTAGGGTGGTCCGGTTAATTTGCTCGGTGGCCTAAACGTCTACGCATTAGGTCATCTTTATCTTTTGAGAAATAACACTTGCATCCTTCAAAGTGATACGTTGGTCACTTAAACTTAACTCTATTGACCCTCGTGGTTACATCCCCACTCTTACAATTTATTGGGAGTTATTTAATAAGGCTTTGGATACGGGAGCTACCCTGTTTCTAGATGAATTGGGCAATTTCTTTTGAAGTCTGATTGTCGGTTCAAAGATGAATCGGGCAATTCCTCTGGGAACACATCTACAATTTCTCTCATTTTTCTTGTCTCATCGATTGACGTCTCTCATGTGTCATCCTTATTGGGTATCATAGGGAAGCTTAGGTTCCTCCCATGTCCTTGATATTCTAGCTCGAAAGGTGGATATTATCGGTGTCTTTCCTCTCTCTCAAATTTTATGGAGATACATGAAATCTTGATGGCTTCTAGATGACTATACCACGTGCCTTTCAAGAAATAATTTCTTAGTCCACAGGTTAACCATTATATTTCTAATTTCACGTTGGGATTGCATACCTCTGATGCGTGTAGCTCTCTAGCTATGGGTTCAAGGGATTCTAGTTCCATCTCTTTGTCCTAACATGCGTGGGTGGAATCCACACTCTCTCTCAAAGGCGTAGTTACCATTAATCATAGGGTGATTCCACTGGGCTTAGTTCTAAGTTTATATGCATGTTTTAAAAATAAAGAATGTGATAAACTATTTTCGGATAATGCTATGACAGGAAATTTCAAGATCTACATGTACTTGCTAGATTACATTGCTCAATGCTCTATGGCCTCTGCACCTAATTTCATAGTCCTAACTATAATGCGTGCATCCTATCTAGACGATACTGTGAGGCTCTTTTATTTTACTACGGTCCTATAAGCGGGTGTTGCTGTATTGGTTAAACATTTCTAGGCTGACACTGGGCTTTCATGGCCCTAAACTACTGTTTGGGTTCGTTTTGCCGTTGGGTATTTCTTAGGAGGCATAGATTGGAAAAAATGTCCCACTATTCCATGCTTAAAACTTCATTTCCTAGTGTCGAGCACTCATCTTTATGCGTCAACCGTATCGACCAGAAATACATGGATTCGGTCTCCTATGAAGGCTCTAGCTAATTACTTATCTCTCGGTCATCTAAAGTTCTGGTTACCATGGTTTGTCGTGGCAATAGCTGTTGTTGAGGATGGCGTCCTATCCATGGCCTCCTTGGCCTTTCTTATTTCTACTTTGACCTTGGGAGTGGTCCTCACACTTCCCCTTTCGGTCTTGACCATGGTTCGGCTGGCTTGTTGGGATCACTAGTCCTTTTTCCCTCAGGCAAAGATGCTTATATCTCTATTACTCAGCTTAGGGTTTTCCCTATGTGACACTCTCCCAAGACTTGCTATTCGTGTTTGGATCTTAGGTCTCAACCCATTTCTAATTATTCTAGCATTCTTATCATTAGCATCCTAGGGCTATCATTATTTAAGCATTACCAATATGCTATTATAAATAGCACACACGGTCAATTCTATAACATCATCTGACCTGAGAACACCTAGGTTATCACTCAACTGTCTCATCAAACTATCCGTAATTTGCCATTCACCACTAGCAAACTAATTAAACTCCTAATCAAAAGAAGCAACTTTGTCTCTCAATTAGAGGCACGAGGTTTACGATGACATTTGTATAGGTCAAGTGGTAATCATAAGCATCCATATATTTTTGATAGTTCTACAAACACGAAAATCAATTTTCCACAATAAGTTTTCGATTAATCTTGCATTTCAAAAGCAAGATAAATCTATAAATATAACTAGTGATGTTAGTATCCCATAACTGACATTCGCTTTGTACCGAGCTACAATGCTAGTATCTCAGACTGAAGCAACCGTGCATAATATAATCAACGTATTCACATACAATTCAGCGTACGAAAATATGTTAAATCCCTTTCCCTTCTTAAAACTTACCCCAAATACTAATACTACTACTATTCATGCTAATACTAGATCCTATCTTAAGGTATGAGGTATAATACTTGATTCTATCATAAGGTATGAAGTCTAACTACTTTGACGAGTTGATTCTACATCGGGGCCATCCTTTTAGATGGTTGGCTATTGGCTCTAATGCACTATCTTCATTTGCTTTCATAACATGCTTAAATCTTGTCTCCGGGACTGGCTCTTCTCCTAACTCAAGCTCTCATGCTGGATCATCATTTGCCTCTGGCTTTGGCTCGGCTCTAGTAGTACCTCTAATGGTACACTAGTCTCAGTCTCTTGCTCGGCTCCTCTAGACTGATGGAAACAATAGTTGGGTGATAATTTTAGGGTGATTTCCTATATAAGGTGCATCTCCTTTATACAACATTATCAATCTAAATAGATTCCCCACTATCTAAGGGCTCTTGGTCGCTATCCTAGCAAATTGGTCACGATCTCCTCCACCCACTCCTTCCCAA
This sequence comes from Ocimum tenuiflorum, assembly GCA_001278415.1. NCBI lineage: Eukaryota > Viridiplantae > Streptophyta > Magnoliopsida > Lamiales > Lamiaceae > Ocimum > Ocimum tenuiflorum. Next base: position 9,941 of record AYJT01036860.1, read on the forward strand.
CGACTGTGGCTACAACGTCAATAGCCTCACAATACACTCTGTTGTAGTAACACCAAAAGCACGGGCCTCTGCCTAATTCAAGAAATATCATGTCAATAATTTTATAGAATCTTGGTCATGACACTACTAATAAGTACGACAATTTTACATCCATTACTCAGGTGTCGCTCGAATCATCAACTTTTATCTCATAGCTTAGGGCATTCCTTGCTATCCTGCAAGATTTATCTATGCACCCGCAACCGGTGTCAAACAATAATGAGTAGTAAAGTAGGTAGTGAGTCTCTAGGCTAGGTTCGGCTCTACTCTAGGTCACATATGCTAGACTTAACACCTAAGCTACCCAAGAAACAACCCGCATAGATCATCACGACAAAAAATAATTTGAATTATGTATATACACTACTTCGGCGGTTTGGAATCATCATTGAGCGTTAAGCATTGGGGTGCGGGTAAGTTAATAGTCTTCCTCGTTCTTACACCATGCTAATGCCTTGGCATGTCATTTCTTTCCTTTTATTCGAGGCTGTTAGTTGATTTTTGCTTGTTCTTAACTTTGATCTAACATCATCCCTAATTTGTTCGAGTTGAATCATTTGCTAGTAGATCCTTGATCATGCAGTATCGTCTCTAGCCGAATCGTTCTAGTACGTTCATCTTATATATGTGTGTGGATATACATATATCGTTTCAATGTTCATACTTTATGCGTCTTAGGCAAAGAGTTCAACAGCCTGTGCACATGCCTATGAATTTTCCTTGCTATTCGTCATTCTAAATTTCTTTATCCTTTTGCTCTTCATTTGATTTATTTGCTGGATCGTTCTTCTTTCACGTCCCATTCGTTGTAAGTTATGGAGCTCCTTTCATCACGTACGTCGCAATATCAAAATTCGTACTTAGATCTAAGTTCAATTATTTCAGGGAGCATGCTTCTTAGTCTTCTATGGTATTGGAGAAAATTTATGTAAAAGCTTCAAATTTAATCATCCATTTAACGCATGCTTAAATTAACCTATTCACACTGAACATATCTATGCATTATATCATGATTATTGCATTCATGCATAATATACGTCATGCTTGGATATACTAGCCTCAGTAGCTCAACATAATTTGCTCAACACATGCTTCAACAATCAATATTAAAATACTCTCACGAGGTGGATTTCAAAAACTTTTATTTCATAAACAGGGTTTTCAAAATTCATTTCACAAAATTTCACTTAATGAAATTTCCAACTCACCCCTTTGGGCAAAATATTTCTCAACAAATCATCGGGACTTGTCCGACATACACGTTTGTCATGGGCATTCCCATGGCCTCAAAACCCTTTTCTTTCAACTTTACAATTTTTTGGTATTTTCAAAATCCTTTAATCAATTATTTACTCATCCTGCATAGATTTTTGAAGTTCAAATCTTCACAATTCAAACATGTTTTATAAATTACCTTGTTTTACTTTGGTTCAGGCTGCAAGTCGGAACATTGAGATGTACTTCTTATTTTTATCAAAGGTTAAGGTATAAGTTGGTTCTGGAAGGGAACTACCGAATCCAGTACTAGTCCTAGTTTTGAAAGAATTAGTCGGGTCCAAGACGATTGAACCGCTCTGATACCACTCTGTAACGCCCCGACCTTGTTGTTCGAGACGCCATGATGGAGCCGAAGGGAGTAATAATAATAAAAACTTATGAACGGGGATCTAAATATAATAGTTGTTTCAAAGGAGATAGAGTGAGAGTAAATGTGTTGCCGCAACAATAGAGTTAAGGTACGAACATTCATTAAAATAGGAATAACCATTTAAAAAGAAAAGAAGTATGTACATGTGCAATGTCATAGTGTGAAGATTAGGTTACACAACCAACAAAATAAATAACAAGTAGATATGGAGTTCAATGTTCAACTAGCAGAAAATATGGTTGAGGGAGATATATGAAGATACACCCCTCAGGACATCTATATTCTCAAACTTCCTTGCTCAACGTCCTCATGACTACACAACTCTCAACCTTCACATTTAGAAATACATGTAGGGCATGAGTACAAAAGCACTCAGTGGACACATCGCCGAAAGTTACATACATAAAAGCATTTTGTGTTGCTTACTCATTTGACAGAACGTGGCAGGTTTTTAGTTGAAAAATCCCACAATCGCTGAAATATTTTAAAGACATGCACACACTTTGTTACCGTGCTATCTGATAGAGTTACTCGTGTTATCATAATAAGAGTTTCGAGTTTGTAGACAGTAGGGATGGGTTATTATGGAATAAACGATAAGCTGAAGCATGTATGATTGAACAATGAATCAAAGGTGAATAGAAATAATCATGATTGGACATGATCTAGTCGATCATGAAATAAAATTCGAGATCGATCAAGGTTCAGATCGGTGGACAAATATGGCATGATCGGGCCGATCAAAGGGTTGATCGGAACAATTGTGTCTGGGTTTTGAAGGCCAATCAATGGTAGGATTAAGTGATTCATGAACTTAACGAGGATCGAGCCAATCATATTTTTTATTGGTCCGATCATCAAGGCCGATTGGGCTTAGGATCGAGGCAAAAGACTTTTCTGGATAAGTTTAAGTGTTCTTGATCGATCGGGCCGACCTTCAAAGGTGATCGAGCCGGTCTTCAAGTTATAGGTGTGTGTTCTTGGTGTTCTTGGCAGATCGAGCTGATCTGAGGCTCGATCGGTCCGATCATTAAGCCCGATCGTGCCAACTAGAGTCTTATCGGGTCGATCACTTAGCCTAGACACTCTCAGAATTTTTGCGATTTTCGTGTTTTTGGGTCAAAATTCGCAAGAGTACATCAATGAGTTCCAAATCAACTAACTAAGAGTTCGATAAGGTCAAATACAACATTGAATCATGTTTAATGCATCAAAGTATGAGGGAGAAATTCTAGGGTTTTGAGTTCAAAGCTTCAAATCATCAATGAATGGAATACTAAGCTTAGAAATGATATTAGTATGAATAAACAAATATAATAACATGATTTCTAGCATGAGATCATCACAATTTTGTAATTAATTATTGTTTGATAATTTATGATTTACTTACATCTGCGTCTTACCCATATTTTAGGTCATGATATCATCATCCGGCAATTTCCCAGAAAAACCTCAAATTGCGATAGCTTTTGATGTATTCGTCCTATTTGATCCGGGACCACTTCTGGACTTCTTATGATATTATCTATCATTATTAATTATATAATGAGCGATATGAACTCTAAAAAATAAATCTCATATTACTCCTATTAATTGTCAGTTGCTGCCTATATTTCTAGTAGTATTTATACTGGGTACTACTGGATTTCCCGAGGTTCCCCAAACTGGCAGATAACATTTCTACACAGGAAGCTAATGACTTCAATCTCCCTGGTTCGAGATATAGCCTCGGCTTTGACCCACTTGGTGAAATAATCGGTAGCGAGCAATACATACTCCTTTTGGCTTATGCCTTTAGGAAGTTTTCCCCACTATGTCCATTCCCCACCGGGAGAAAGGCCAAGCCGGATAGCTTGGGTGGCTCTTCTGTGGTTTGTGTTCTCAAACTGTTGGCACTTGTCACAATTTTTCGGGACCTTCTCTGAATCTGAATTCAGGGTTGGCCAGTAGAACCCTGCTGTGTGGGCCCGATGCATTAAGCTCCGAGCTCTAGAATGATAACCACATACCCCCGTATGCAAATCTTCTAGAATGTCGAGCCCTTGCACTTAACTTACACATTTCAATAGGGGTCTAGAGAAGGACCATATACACAGGTCTGCGTTGATCATGGTGAAGCGGACGACTTTCCTTCGAAGCTTCAGGGCTTCAACTCTATGAGTTGGCGCCGTCCCATTCTCCATGTATGGGATGATTTCTATTCTCCAATCATCCTGATCTATAGCGACTGGTGTGATGCTTAATTCTTCGCCACCGTTGCCGGCCATCGGACTACCGACATTGACACAGTTTTGACTTTTCAAACTTGGGAACTGGCAGTGAGATTGGCTAATGAGTCTACATGCACATTCATTTCTCGTGGAATGTCCTCTATCTTGACATTATCAAATATGGCAATCTCAATCTTTACTGGGTCTAGATACTGCTACAGCTTTGGGCATTTGGCTTAGAACTCCACGAACAACTATTTCACCACTAACTGAGAATCACTTCGAACAACCAAATGTGGATTTTTAAATTCTCGGGCTACACAAAGCTCGAAGATCAATGCTTGGTATTCAGACTCATTGTTGGTTGTTGAATAAGCAAACTGCATAGCTCGTTCAACCACCACACCTTTTGGTGAAATGAGCATGAGACTAGTACCGCTGGCAGACTAGTTGTTAGCCCCACTATAAACAAGTTCCACGAAGGCTCCCTCTTTGTGGTGACACTGAGCAGTTCCTACTCGGCTTCGAGGTGGAGACTTGCTGAGAAATCCGCCACCAAGTTTGCTAGGATCTGTGACTTGATTTCAGCAAAAGGATCGTACTCGAGTCCGAACCCTCGTAACTGCACTGTCTGTTTCATCATTCTTCCAATTAGATCTGACTTTGCTAGAAACGAGTGGAGCAGAAATATCGTGACTGCTTTGATCGTATGAGATTCAAAGTATGGTCTAAGTTTTCTTGATGCATTAACTAGTGCTAACACAAGTTTTTTTAGTGTTGTGTACCTTTTCTCTGTTCCCACCAACATCTTACTAATGTAATATACAGGGTGCTGCCTACCTGTTTCTTCTTGGACCAAGACCCCACTGTTGGAACTCGGAGACAACCAGATAAAGTAGAAGAGTTTTTCCTGGCCTAGCTTTAGACATCAGGGAAGGGTTTTCTAAGTATCGTTTTAACTTCTCAAATGATGAGTCGTGGGCTTCTGTCTATTCGAATTTGTCTGACTTCTTAAGGAACTCGAAGAAGGGTTGACCCTTCTCTGATTATTTTGCCACGAAGTGGCTAAGTGCTGCGAGTTTCCCTGTTAGACGTTGTACTTCTTTGGCGCTGGAAGGTGGTCGACGGCTCTCGATAGCCCTAATCTGCACAAGGTCAGCCTCGACCCGCCTCTAGGTCACAAGGTATCCCAAGAACTTGCCAGAAGTAACCTCGAATATGCCCTTCGAAGGGGTTAGCTTCATGCTGTACTTGTTCAGGATTTCGAACGTTTCCTTCATATGAGTGAGATGATTCATCATTTTGATAGATTTTACCAACATATAATCCACATAGACCTCCATGGTCATCCGAACATTTTGTTAACCAATTGCTGGTAGGTTAAGCTTGCGTTCTTGAGTTTAAAGACAATGACTGGATAGCAGTATATTCCTCTGTTAATCATGAAAGATATTTTTTCTTGGACAGCCTCATCGATCATAATCAGATTATATCCCAAAAATGCATCCATGAAGGACATCAGTCTGTACCCTGAGGTGGCGTCGACCAACCTGTCAATATGTGCAAGGGGAAAGGATCTTTTGGACACTCCTTGTTCAAATTCGTATAGTCTACGCACACATAGTTCTTCCATTTTTCTTTTTCACAACAACTACATTCAGGAACCATTCTGGATATTTGACCTCTCGAATTGCCTTGATTTTCAGCTGCTTCTCGAGATCTTTATCGATGGCTTGGTTTATCTTCGGAGCAAAACAGCGTCGCTTTTGTTTGACTGGGGAAACTTTGGGTCAACCTTGAGTTTAAGCGTAGTGATGCTTGGATTAATTCTGATCATATTTATAGGAATACAAAAACTGAATCTCGATTCATTTCGCTAGGATCTAATTTCGGATACCATAACTTATCATACGTCAGTTATTTGCCTAACATGCTTCTAAAAATTGTAAATGCATCACACAGGAGTTGTGAAATTCTTACCTGTGAATTGGGCGCAAATCTCATCTACGGATGTAGAGGTTGACCCCAGAATTGGATTCTGAGTTGTATCCCCTGCCTGATCTCGCGTAGTCCGGTGATGACAGATCACGAAATCTTCAAGTCTGGAATCCGAATTTGTTTAACCCATAGGTTGGAGACTTCCTATCCAGGGTCAAACTAATATCTCACGACCATGCATACAGCATGAGAGATATTATCTCGTGCACAACATCATTTTCTACGGTGGAATTGTAGGATACCGTCATTTTTTCTTTTTCTCTTTATCAGTCTTAGGACACTGATCCTTAGAAAGAGGAATACTATATCTGAAGGGTAGCAAGCCTTTCTTGGCGGTTTGCATGCTGAAACAAGCTACTACAATATCACTATAGGACTCTTGGCTGTTAGCATCCTTCTATACGATCACGTGTGACTTTGATCCCAAGGATGTAGACCACTTCTCCCAGGTCCTTTCTTTGAAACTGTTCAGATAACCATCCCTTTACGTATGATAACACCTCCTTATTGTTGCCAATAAGTAGAATATCATCTACGT
>AYJT01036889.1:0-11498 GCA_001278415.1 Ocimum tenuiflorum
ATAGAAGAAATTTTACATTGCAGTTTTGGTGATTCATGCATTGTAAGTTGAACTTTTAATTCTTTTTTTTCATAATGAAAAATTTGAAGATATGTAATTAGATGGAGATTCACTTAATTTGACTGTGCAAATTTTCTAAATACAATTTATGAAGCGTGGGATATTAATTTAGTCTTCCTACAGAAACACGATAATCAGTTTTCGACAACCAAAGATAATAATACTACTTTTCTATTCCTTTTATCAAATATTGAAATATACAATCATTTATTTATTCCAATTCCAACTATTAATCAATATTATATTACAAAAATATTTTACTATTACGTGGTTTTTTAAAAACACATTGGTTCTATGAAGAGCACCTTTAATCTTGAATGTCTTAAATTTTGTTTTGAATATCTTAAATCTTCTCTTGAATGCCTGTACGCCTATAACTGCTTCTCCTTTTCACTCATGCCAATCATGCTTAATTTAAAAATTTTAATACAACCTTATTGAAAAGCTTTCAGCAAGTCTATTAATGGCGACTGCGTCGTACATAAACTCCTTTCTTGCTTGAACTAAAATTTCTCACAAACCTTATCAATCAAGTCATTGTTGAATGGCTTTTCATGGTAAAAAATGATTTATCAAGGAATCCTATAGCGGTAGATTATATTAACTCTGATGCAGTTAGCAACATTCTCTTTCAGTTAGTAATCATTTTGCTTGTTCAAAGCTAGTTGTTCTATTATATTTCATCGTGCTACTCCTGTACAATCATTGATCTCTGCAGTTCAGCTATAAATAAGCCTCACGAATACTACTTCTTCCCCACACTTGACTAGAAATTAAAGTTGAAATAATAATTCTATCAACAATGGCATTTGCAAGTGGGAGCAAGTTGCTGATTGTAGCCATTTTCATGGCAATCTTGCTCATCATTTCATCCGCCGAAGTCGGCCAAGCTGCCGCTGAGCTTCCACTTGGTACGAAGCGCCATTACTCATCAACCTCTTGTTTTTTGTCTTCTTTCTTTCTTTCTTTTTTTGGCTTGATGTATTTTTTGATGGAAATTAACATTTTGATTCATGCGTGTGATCTTTGCAGGTAGAAGACTTCTCGGTGAATTCAACACAACCTTACCGGCCAGTGGAAACTATGCTTCCAATATGACGTTGGGATGATTATATATCATTATAATTAATACTATATATTTGGTGTTTCAATTAATAAATGTTGAAGTTTGAGTTTTCTGTTTGTTTAATGTTGAGTGTGAAAAAGAACATGCTATGTATGTATGCATGGTTCTGTAATGTACTATGTGAAATATATGTATCAAATAAAAACTGAGCTTGAGTTGCATAATTTCTAGCTTCAACAAACAACATAAACTAACATGAATAAGAAATTCACATACTTTTATGTTTCGGTTCTCAATTTCATTCTTCTAAGCAATATATATGTAAGCAGTCGGTATTCATTAAACTCTAAACGCGAATTTCGCTCGAAGTCATTTTAAATTAAAATGTGCTTCAAGAATCGATTTTGGCTGTAAATAATAATAATAATAATAACAATAATAATAAATGCTATAATTATATAAGTGACGTTGAAGTTATGGGATTTGTGAATAATAAATACATCGTTCGACAAATTCATTAGCAAACTGGGCCCCACTTCCCGAATTTGGGTCTAAACCAGTACTTATTTTCCCCCTTTTCCCCAGAAATTCACGTTATGTCCTTCAAACGTTGTTGTTTTGTGTCTAAACAAAGATGTTACTTTGTTTTTAGTATCACCGACACTTGAATTTAACGCGTGACATGACAAACAATTGATACCATGAGATGGTTTAATACCCGAATAAAACCAAGCAATACAAAAAATTGCCTAATTTTCAAATAGTAGATTAAGATATTCAAATAAATAGTAGGATAAATGAGGCTATGCACCCTACCAATAAATAAAACCTGTCCGTTCAATGATTTTATGGTCTAAACAAACGCATAAAAAAGAAAAAAATGGTAAATTTGTTAACTGCTACAATTTCATCTTCTTCACTTGCCAACAAGAGGAGAATCCATAATAGCAGTTTACGTGATCATACATTGTAATTTGAACTTTCAAAATCCCTTTTCTGTTCTCTCTCTCTCTGTTTTTTTTAAATGGAAATATAAATATATTGAAAATAGATGGAGATAACAATTAGTTTTACTGTGCAAAATTTTATAAATATGGTTTATGAAGCGCGGGATATTTTAATATTACTATAGAACATATGATTATAATTCGTTTTTGTAATGCAATTTATGAGGCGTGGAATTTTTTATTACTATAGAATATGGTCTCAATTAAGCTTTTATAAATACAATTTATGAAGCGTGGGATATTTCAATATATTCCTATAGGCTGGTTCAAAGATAGGTTGTATATTGTAATAAATTTCTTATTTCGTCGTGCTACTCGTGTACAATCATTGATTTCTGTAGTTCAGCTATAAATAAGCCTCATGAATGCTACTTCTTCCCCACACTTCTCAACAGAAATTTATCAAGTTCATTTGTATATATTGTGTAATAAATAATAATTCTATCAACAATGGCATTTGCAATTGCGAGCAAGTTCTTTATGGTAGCCATTTTCATAGCAATCTTGCTCATCATTTCATCTGAGATCGCCGCCGCTGAATCTGGCCAAGCTGCGGCTGAGCTTCCACTTGGTACCTTCATCACTCAACTTTTCTTTTCTTTTCTTTTCTTTTTGGTTGAATGCATTTTGTCATGAAAATTAAACTTGTTATTAGTTGTATAAATGAATCGAGCTACTCGAAGTTAGCTCAAAAGAACTCAAAATTGACTCGATTTATGTCAAGTCAAGCTCGACGTCAATCTACTCAAGTAGGTGTCGAGCACGAGCTTGTTTCTTCCAGACTCGATAGGCTCGTGAGCTTGATCAAGCTTTAGTCGATCTCAAGCTCGTGCTAAGCTCGCAAGTCTTATCAAGCTTAATAGAATTCACATCTTTCTTCTAAACTTATTACTTAATTAATTACATATATAACTATAGGGGTGCATTATTGTGATAACTCATTTTCCTGTAATAATTTATAACTCACATTATTATATTATATAACACATTATTAGTTAATATGTTTGTCATCATTGTGTTTTTACAGATAATGCTATATTGTTATATAATAATGATACTAATACAACAATTGTCAATTTATTACATAATAATGTACTAAATAACACATAACAATGATGTAGTTATTGGGTTAACATGTTAAGTAGAATTATTATTTGAATATGAATCTATACACATATCATGTAAATAAATGAATTTTTTTAATAAAAATTAAAATTAAAATAGAAAAATTAAGCTCGAGCTTGATGAGTTTAACCATGAGTCAGGCTCGAGCTTTAGTTTTTTGAGTCAAGCTTCATTCTGCTCGGCTCGTTTACAGCCCATTTTGATTAATGTCTATGATCGTTGCAGGTAGAAGACTTCTTGGTGAAGTCAACACAACCGGAGGATACAAAACATTCAATATATCGCTTTGATATGTGTGTGATAATTATCATTATAATATTATGTGGTGATCCAATAATTGATGAAGTTCGAGTTTTCTGATTTTTTAAGGTTTGTTGGTTGTTGAGTGTTAAAAAGGACGTGTTATGCATGGTTCTTTAATGTACAATTACAATGTGCACGATTTCCATCGAGCATGTATGTATAATTATGTGAAATATGTGTCAATAAATTGAGTTTGAGTTACATAACATGAATTGCTCGCACCTCGATCCACCGTGATCGAATCTTTTATAATTTTTGAATCCCTTCTATTTCGATATGGATTCAGCTCACTAATATCTCCCTTTACTTGTTTGAAAAATCTTACAAGAGCAGCTCTTTGTCCATGCCTAACTATGAACCAACAATTACACGATCCTTTCTCCGCCCATGACTATCACATTTCATGTTTCTATATCACCACTCCATTATTTCAGGGAACTAATTAACATAAGGGTTCTTAAAACTATGTAAAGCCATCATGAAATATTTGGAGCTCTATTATATTCTTAATTTACTCATCACTAAGATTTAAGAATATGACTTGCACTAATTCATCAGTTACAAACAATATTTTGCAATTAACGCTTGATGAAAATAATTACATCATCACATGTAGCCAAACAATGTGATTATGGTGGTAATTCTGTAAAATTTAGGCCATTAAGAACCTGGTTATAGTTCTAATCTGAATAGGTTAATTAAGTTAATCAACTTGGAATTTGTGCTGGAATTCGTCACTCGATGAATTTTTAAGATGCATGCAATTAAGCAACGAAAGTTTATTTGAAATTTATAATATATATAGAACATATATAGAAAAGCATCTAATCACAAATACTTAAATATTTCGATTATTGTTCAGAGACAGCTCTAAATGGTGATTTTATTAAAATTAAAATTAATAATTAAAGAGAAATATGAATTTTAGGGTTTTGTCATCCTTTACAATTCATCCAAATAAACTATGCATATCTATCAATTCATTCAATCACTTGGACTCACATATATTAAGTATACGATAATACCAAGAAAAGGACCAGGAAAGGAAAGCGGGTAAGCCGGCTTTGGATTTGACTATGTCCCGGGACAAAGTTTTTTGGGAGACCTATTATCTAACATCAAGAAGGCGAACTAAGGCATTTTACACCAGAGATACTATCAAAAAATTCATAGTATTAATCACTTCAACGAATCAGCACAACTTTAAGTTAATAATCAATATATACTATATCATGGACAAGCATGACTTAGTTTTGCTTATTTCCGATATTAGGTTCATCATTTGCTTGTTCAAAGTTAGGTTTTCATTATATATAATTTCTTATTTCATCGTGTTACTTGTTTGTTTACAATCATCAATCTCTGCATCTCAACTATAAATAGGCCTCATGAATACCACTTCTTCCCCACACGGGAAAAAAACTAGAAAAAATATATTGTATTATAATTAATACTATCAACTATATAATGGCATTTTCAAGTGCAAGCAAGTTCTTGCTTGTAGTCATTTTCATGGCAATCATGCTCATCATTTCATCGGAAATCGCCGCCGCCGAATTCGGCGAAGCTGCGGCTGAGCTTCCACTTGGTACCGCCATTACTAATCAACTTTTTGTTTTTTGTGGAAATTAACCTTCTGATTTATGTTTGTGAAGATGGTTGCAGGTAGAAGACTTCTCGGTGGAGTCAACATAACCGGACGCAGTGGATACCATTAAGAAACTACGTTGTTATATGTGTGTCGTAACTCACTCTATGTCATAATAATGTTATTATTATGTGGTGTTTCAATAATGGATGATGTTTGATGCTTCTATGGTTTCTTTTTTTATATATAAGGTTTAGGGTTTGTTCACTTGTTGAGTACTAAAAGGGGCATGAAATGTATGGTTCTTTGAGGTACAACTATAGTTTGCACGATTTCGTGTGTGTACTATGTGAAATATGCATCCAATAAACTGAGCTTGAGTCACATAATTTTCTAGCTTCATTTTCATACGTTCACACAGATTATGCCTCAGCAAACAACAGAAACAAAATGAATGAAAAGTTGAGACATGTAAACTCATCAATTTGCAGTAGAAAATGCAATTACGCGAGCTTAATTATATTTAATTCGCTTGTAATTTGTAAATAGTAAGGGCTTGGCATATTCAAACATAAGAAATTAAAAGGTTTCGATAGAAAAATGTAATAAAACACGAAACATATAATGAATAACCAAAACACAATTGTGCAATTGTAAAATAAATGCTATATATAGTTATCCTCACCATTCATCAATATTTAAGGATATGCCTTGCACTAATTTCAACTATTCAAGAAAAAAGTACGAGGATGATGAAATCATGGAGATGTTGATGTACAACCAAGTGATATAAATCTCTTCTAATTTTGTATAATAATTAAGCATTTGATGATAACAAATTCAAAAGGACTGATTAAACCAAAAGATATAAAATACTGAAATAAAATGTAATACTAAATGTACGATTTCAATGTCGTTCTGAAGTATAACACGATTCTAAGCATAAATAACTTCACCATCTCAGATGATAATCTGCAGTTTTCACTTATTCAAAGTCAAGTCCACAGCATTGTGAATGCAACTCGCCATATTTGTTACGGTGTTACCAATTTTCATAATTCCCAGCCCTTAAAATTGACCGCTAACTTTGCATGCTTGTTCCAGAAAACCCATTAATTACCAATGCCTTAAAAAGATAATAATGAATAAAATAATTATAGTTTATAATAAATTCGACTGGTTCATTGAGGGCACAAACAATTATTCATGACCCGATCAAATTAGGTTTTATCAGTAACCAATTATTCCTCTCAAGACAAAACATGTAGTCAAACTAGCTAGTGTTAAGTAACCAGAAATGTTCCCCTTACATATTTAGTTAATGGATTATCGCTGCCTCAAGAAATAATAAAGAAAAAGTTGAACTAGCTATTATAGTTTTTATATTATTTATTTATAAGTAAAATAGTACACACCCTAAAAAAATAAATAAATAAAATACATGAATTCATCAATTCCAAATCCAAAAAATTACATGGTGGTAGTTCAGTAAATACTTGGTTATTAAAGATCTTGTTACAGTATTAATCTAATCAATAGGTTAATTAACTTGGATTTTGGGCTGAAATTCGTCACCAGATTTCATGTAATATCTTGTCGATAATTTCTTAACATGCATGCAATTACAGGGCAAGCGTGTTTGGAAATCTATAATACAGAGCATAGAAAAACAACCAATCACAAAAATATAAATGCTTCAAGCAATATTTAAACTGCTCAGAGGAATGATTTTTATTAAAATTAAGAAATTATCAATTGAGGAAAATATGAATTCTAGCCTTCTAGGGTTTCATAATCCTTTAACAACATCAATTATGCATATTTTATCAATTACTTTAGGAATTCATACTAATGACTTCCACGAACCGGTACAGTAAACGATTATTTAATTAGGTTCATCATTTGCTTGTTCAAAGTTAGGTTATCTATAATGATTTCTTAATTCATCGTCTGACTTGTTTACAATCATCAGTCTCAGCTATAAATAGGCCTCATTAATGCCACTCCTTCCCCACACTTCTCACCAGAAAGTAAACTTGAAAATTATATATACTGTATTATAATTAATACTATCTAACATCAACAATATAATGGCATTTGCAAGTGGGAGCAAGTCCTTGATTTTAGCCATTTTCATGGCAATCTTGACCATCATTTCATCCGAGATTGCCAACGCTGAATCCGGCGAAGCTGCGGCTGAGCTTCCATTTGGTATTCATCAACTCTTTTACTTTTCTTTTTTATTTTTTGTTTACGTGTGTGAATATATCGTTGCAGGTAGAAGACTTCTGGGTGGAGTCAACACAACCGGACGCGGTGCATACAATTAAGAAGCTACATGTTGTTATATGTGTGCCATGATTCTATATAATTATAATACTATTACGATGTGGTTTTTCGAATTTTCAACAGTGGATGATGTTTGAGTTTTTCTTTTTTAAGGTTTTGTGTTTGTTGAGTACTAAAAAGGGCATGAAACGTATGGTTCTTTGAGGTACTGCAATTTGCACGATGTCGTGTGTACTAGCTATGTGAAATATATACGCATCCAATAAAATGGGCTTGAGTTGCATAATATTTAGCTTCATTTACATACATTCACACAGTCTCAGCAAACAACAGAACCAAAATGAGACTGTTTTATGCTTTAGTTCACAACACTGTCAATAGAAAATATTGCAACTACATGAGCTCAATTCAATTCGACGAGAGTCACTGGTAAAGAAGGTCGATCATGATTATTTGGTTTCAGGTGTTCAAATATAAGAAATTTATAAGGTTTCGATAAAAAAGAATAAACACGAACTTGCAATGAATGGCCAAAACATAAAGGTGTGAAGTTGATGTTATGGACTTATGGGCTTTACCAATACGTCTCTCGACAAATCCATTCGTGCTGGCCTCCACTTTCGAATTCGGGTTAAGCCCAATACTCATATTTCTCAGACACTATCGAGAAACAAAAGAAGCCGGAGTCTGTAGCCATCTCGAGGCACAAGTGATAAACACATTTTGTCTGTGTTCTATAAATCATGAATTTGAGCTACAGTAGCAACGTTCGGAAGGAATTTAATAATATTGTATTCTAATTCAAGAAAAAGAAAAACCAGCGTGATTTTATACATAACATCTTTTCATAGCAAATATCTAATTGAGGAAGGGGAACGGCAAGTAATCGACGTGCTGGTTAGTGGTTTATGGCAATAAATTTTAAATTGATACTTGTTTGATTGTTTAATTAACAAGCAAAATATAAATAACGAGTTTTTGCATTTATTTTGATTAATAATATTTTAAATTCACAAAAGATTACATATTTGAATTATTATATTTTCCAATGAACACGCAATTACTCAATCGCAATCAAAATATTTGACAAACTAACCAGTATTATTTTTTTTATATCATATTTAAATCACACACAAAACGCAACATAACTAATAAATATATTTATCGATAAATAAAATCTGCCAGTTCGATTAAGGAGTTGAACCCAGACTTTATGGTATAGTCCAACATATAAAATGAAAAAAGAAATTTCTGAATTTAGTAATGGTTACAACTTACAATTTTCATCTCCACTTGTTTTATTTTATTTTTATTCTTTTGAGTGTATCTTCTTCACTTGCTAATAAAAGGAGATTTCTTAAAGTAGAAGCACTATCATATTGCAGTTTTGGTGAATCATACATAGTAAGTTGAACTTTTAAAATCTTTTTTTGTTTTCTTTTTTTTTTCAATGAAACTGTATGGATATTTAAATGGATAGAGATAGCCCTTAATTGAATAGGTTTATATTCAAATAATAACTCAACTTTGTGAAATATCTTAACAAACGTGCATGATTATGTATGAGTTGTGCACTTTTGTGTTATGAGTGGTGCATATTTTGGATTGTATATTTTTATGCAATAAGTTATGAATTTGTACAAAAATGCATCATTCATAACACAAAACTGCACAACAGACTGTAAAACATGCACGAATATTAGATATTTTACCAAAATGAGTTATCACATAATCACGACCCTAATTGAATATATGCAAATTTTGTAAAGATAATTTATGGAGCGTGGGATATTTTAATATCCCTACAGAATATGATAATTAGTTTGTAAAGACAATTATTGAAGCGTGAGATATTTTAATATTTCTATAGAATATGATAATAGTTTGTAAAGACAATTTATAAAGCGTGGAATATTTAATATTCCTACAGAATATGATAATTAATTTTCTACAACCAAAGATTATAATACTACTTTCTAGTTCTTCCTAACAAATATACTTGGGATAATTTATTCGAATTGTTATCAAAGATAATAGAGCTTCGTAAGACTGACACAGTCGAAGATAAATAAAACCTAGACAAATAGATAAATCGTGAATAATTCAATTTTGAAAATGCATCCGATGAACCACATAATAACTAAAATTTTTCTTTGAGGATAACATAGAACCAAACTCATTGCAGCGATAGCTGTAAATTCAATAGTTTATATAAGAACGAAATAAATAACAAGAGGGAGCGACTTAAATTTAATCTAGAAAAACACTACAAATGGAAGAACACTATATGCTAGAAAAACAACCATACACCTCAAAATGATGATTTTTTATTATAATTAAAACTAAAGCTAGAAAATTAAAAATAAGAATTAACATTTAATGAGAAATATGAATTATCGTAGCCATGTAATAATATTTATACTCAACCGTCCTACCGACTTCAACAATCCTTCATCTTAAATTATAGAGAAATCTAATTAGCTATCACATAATATCAATAATGGCTTTATTTTGCTTGATTATGATCGGATATGAGATTCGTCATTTGCTTGTTCAAAGTGAGGGTTGTCTATTTTAATTAATTTCTTTTTTCATCGTGCACAATCGTTGATCTCTGAAATTCAGCTATAAATAAGCCTCACGAATGCGCTACTTCTTCCCACCAGAAAATAAAGACTACACATACTGTGTAATAAATAATAATATTACTATAAAAAAATTGCATTCGCAAGTGCGATCAAGTTGTTGATTGTAGCCATTTTCATGGCAATGTTGCTCACTGTTTCACCTGCAATTGCCACCTCTGAATTCGGCCACTTGGCAGGGCATATTGCGATGGAATTCGACCTTCTGCTGAATGTCATGAATGGTCTTTAATTTGCACTCAACAATATCAATGTATCGTTGTGATAATTATCATATTATAATAAATACTATGGTGTTTAAATAATTGATGAAGCTTTGTAAGATTTCGTGTTGAAAAGGCATGCACGATTTCGATCGTTCATGTGTGTACTATGTGAAATATGTATCTAATAAATTGAGTTTGAGTTGCACAATTTGTAGCTGCATTTTGATCATACATTCACATATATAATATATTGTGTTATGCCTCGGCAAACAACACTTCTTACACGAATGAGCAATTGAGGTCGAGCTGCAAATTTCTGAACAAAACTGCAGTGATATATATCTTGAAATTCAATAGCAATGTCATACAAGAATGAAATAAAAAATAAAGAATTTAATCTAGAAACCCTAGTTATAATTAACTAAAACAATTTCGCATAAAAATAAACACAATTAGAGGAAAGCTTGTAGCCATCTTCATGGCAATCTTGCTCGTCATCTCGAATTGCAAGCATTCTAGTATTATCTATAATTCAAGTAAATAATATTAAAATAAATAAATATCAGTTATATTACAAGTATAGAGAATTATATTATTAGCATTAAAACTAAATATTTAAGAGGGATAAAATAGGAAACAAGTATTTTGGAAGAATTAACACACTTTTATAATAGATACCGAGTAAAACTAAAGCAAGAAATTAAAACTAAGAATTAACAATTCCTGTGGCGGCTTTAACATCAATTGTGCATTAATTTAACAAATCACTGCAACTCACATAAATCCATGGGTATATGATAATATTTATACTATCAAAATATCAATCACCTGGCGAGTTCATGTAAACGACTTCAACATTCCTATACAATTAATATCAATACTATCATAGAGACATCTATTTGCTTAATTATAGAAGATGTCAGAAATCAGATTCATCATTTGCTTGTTCAAAGTGAGGTTGTATGTTGTAATTATTTCTTATTTCATGGAATGCCACTTCTTCCCATCAGAATTAAAGCTGAAATATGTTGTGTAATAAATAATAATAATAATACTATCAACAATGGCATTTGCGAGCAAGTTCTTGATTGTAGCCATTTTCATGGCCATCTTGCTTATCATCTCATCCGGAATCGCCACCGCTGAGTTACATAATTTAGAGCTTCATTTTCATATATTCACATAGATTATATATATATATATATATAT
>AYJT01036928.1:0-18722 GCA_001278415.1 Ocimum tenuiflorum
CAATAGAAAGGACTTCTCTAATTTACAATTAGAGGCTACACGACACAAGAAAAATTATATCACCGAGGTCTGAACCTACTGCAATTATTTTACTTCGCTGCGCTACGAAATACACGATTTCTCTCGGCTAAATTTTTCTTCTCACACTCGTGTATCACACAATTTTTCTCTCCCTAACTCTCTCTAGTTTTTCTCCTTTGGCTTCGCACACATCAAAGTGATCAAATGCATGACCTATATATAGATACTATGACCGACTTAATTAAGCCAACAAATTGGCTTTCATTTGCTCAAGTATTGCCGCCTCATTAAATGACATTTAATGCAGCCAACATGTTTGACAAAGTTTGTTGACTATTTTCAAACTTTGATTAAGCTTAATCCTTAACCTTTATCACCGCTTCAACTTGGCGTGACTAGCAACAAGGTGGTTTTTCGGCTCGGTTCAAAAACATGCTTGATCAAAGACTCCTTGGTGGATAACAACTCCGGGAACTCTTGCTTCAGCGTCGACACATCCAACTCGTTGTTACACTTTGGTGCAACAACCTTATTGGCTTGCTCGTCAAGATTGAGGTTGGTCC
This sequence comes from Ocimum tenuiflorum, assembly GCA_001278415.1. Lineage (NCBI taxonomy): Eukaryota > Viridiplantae > Streptophyta > Magnoliopsida > Lamiales > Lamiaceae > Ocimum > Ocimum tenuiflorum. The sequence continues at coordinate 585 of AYJT01036928.1, forward strand.
ATTTGAAATCCTGATCGATGTATTTCTTGTAAATTCTAAGATTTCATTGTAGCCGATGTTGCCGGGCTTTTGTGTAGTTCCATATGTCCCTAAGGTTTCGCTTTGCCATCTCGATTGAGATTGGAAGAAGCTCGTCTAAAACTGTCATGTTGTTGGAGATGTTAACCACCTTATTGTACTTACAAATCTTGGTCATGCAATTGTGAGGACTCTCAAGGTTGGAAGAGATTGGCATCCGAACTCGTAGTGAGCAGACATTGTCGAACTCTTCCAAGAGCTCCTCTAGCTGACAAAAAAACATCATTAACAAAAGAAGCACGTATTGCAGAACTTTAGATATGTATAAAAATTAATCAAGATTTTACCATGGCCTTCGTCTTGGAATGAAATGAGCTATGATAGTCTAGTGTGTCCTCTTTGTTTAAACCAATTCCAGAACCTTTGGGGTGATTGACATCATACTCAAATATACAGTCAAGTTCATAGTTTATCAACAGGAGACCATGCTCTCTACAAACATCTGCTAGAGTCAATATGCTATGACATTCTTACGTATCGTCTCTGTCTCGTGAGATTTACACCAATCATGTGGTCTACCAGTTACACCAGAAGCATTGAACACGTGTGTTGGCTTGACATAGCAATATCTGTCGAAAGGGATGCACGATCTTGTAAGCGCCCCTTTCCATATTCATAAAGAATCCTTTGTTTCTTACACAACTTTCCGAGCAAACCGCCAATCCAACTTGTCCTACTATATATCAAGAACTTGAATTCTGGTCTGGATAGCCCATGTTTACCGGATCCAGACGTTTCAAACATTCTTTCAGCTCCACCAGGCATCATCAACATTCTAGGATGCGGAATAAGAGCACTAGTGACATCCCCCCACAAATCAGGATTGCTTCTATACCACCCGTCGTCTTTCGCAATCCCTCTTCCGATGAGGTTCTTTCGGACCACCCCAAATTCTTAAGCTTCTGGTCGTCCAGGAAATATCTCTGATCTCTAAATGGCCTGTTCACCACAAACTCGATTCTCTTGTCAGGATCCATGTTGAGTAGCTTGCATATATCTCTAGCAACATCGATGACCCTTCTCTCCTTCTTAGTTCCTATATTATAAACACAACCAACTTCTCCCTTGTGAAGAACTACTTCAAATGCCTCCGTCACATCCTCAAAATAAAGGTAACTTAGCACATTAAAACCATCACCATGAATAGGAAGAATTTTCCCTCTCAAGAGTTTTCCCTCTGAAGGCCAAAAGGATGAACTTGGGAATGAACTTCTCAAGAAACTGATTAGGACCATAGATATTGTTCCCTTGAGTTGTGATCACAAGCAATCCATAAGATCTTCCATAAGCCATGACAAGCATCTCCGCCCCTGCCTTAGTTGCGGAGAATGGATTCGTAGGAAGGAGTTGCGACGCCTCGTGGTTTCCAACAACAACATCCTCGTCGGTCTCACCATAGACCTCATCAGTGATGAGATGAATGAACCTTTTGACTTGACCAGTAGCCTTGCAAGCCTCCAACAGAACATGGGTTCCATAGATGTTGTTCTTGGTGAACTCAAAACTATTACCAAAGGAGTTATCAACATGAGTTTGGGCAGCAAAGCGCATTATGATGTCAATATTCTCAGTAATGAGAAGGTAGTTGACGAGGTCGGGTCTGCCTATATCACCCTTAACAAACTTGAAGTTGGGAGGGGAGTTTGATGGAGCAAGGTTATTGAGATTCAAACAATAATTAAGTTTGTCAAGAACAATAATCTTGTATCCAGGGTAGTTTCGAACACGCTTATTTGCAACATGCGATGCTATGAATCTAGCGCCCCAGTAATGAGGATGTTCTTGGGAGTAAATGTCGACAATTTAAGCCGAGTACCTACACAAATTTGCAACACATGGATACATCAAGTCTTGGATAGTCGAATATATTCCAAAACAAAATAAAGTGGAAACCTAAACATTCTCTTCTCCAAAAAGTTAGAACTTGGTATATGGATGTTTTCTGATGATGTAGATATGATGAGAAATGAGAACAAATCTCATTCATTAGATTTCGAAATTGATAGATCCGATTCCTCTATTTTTTAATATTTTCAATTGCATATGCAAGTCATTCCGCGTATGCAAGTTATTTGTTTATCATATGCAAACGGAAATATTAAATCTCAGTCATCTATTTATAGAATTGATGGCACTGACTTATTCTCAAATCTCATACTAAGGGGTGTTCTCATGTTACAACACTAAATAAAGTTGAAACCTAAATATTCTCTTCCCCATAAATTCAAACCTCGTAAACGCATGTAAATATCAAATTTGGGTTAATTTAGCAACTAAACGTGATTAAGTTCAAAACATACCATATATCAACTGCTTAGGTTCCAATCACAATATGCAAAAAGTTAAACATTTCAATTATGGTCAACAAACTATACTTAAAACCAACAACTAAAGCTTATGCATGGATACAGATAGTATAATACATGATTTGGACTTGAAATATACATACGCAGCACTTGATTTTACAAGAAAATTAGGCAGCAACAGATCTAGCCCACATAAATCAGAACTGAAGCAAATGGGATCTCAAGACAACTCACAACTGGCTATTACTTGGATCAGATTCACCAGAGATTATGAAATGAGAGAGGAAAGAATTTAGACCAAGAAATGTGAGTGAGTAGTAAGAACTAAGAAGTGAGGAGTGTCAATCAACTTCTTACTCTTAAATATTCATAAAGGCCTAGGATCTTGGCCGAATCATGCAACTTTCATTTTTTTACTTCTCTCTATGTAGTTTTTTTTTCACCTTATATTTGTCCTCATTATACCAAGAATAAATAAAAATTTCTTTATTCTATATGTGGAAAATTAAAAGTGTTTATTATCCCAGTTATACACTGGTGCTTTGTCCGACTAAAGCCTGATTACCCATTTTATGATTCTAAAATATAATTAATGGAATTATATCTTTTTAGTTGTTGTCAAAAACTATTAGCAAAAAGTATAAATTATTATCTATACATCAAATTTATATATATAAAGTAGGACAAATGCAAAACCCAGAATCAAATTCGCAAGTAAGCCAAGCTCAAATGATGAGATAAAAATTATGCTTTGTGTTTCTTAAGAGAAAGAAAATCTGTGCAATGCATGGACTCTTTTAATATTTATTTTTAAATAACAGAACCGAATTTTATGATAAAATTTAATAACAAAAAGTATTAGAGTAACCAAATCGATCAATATATCAGTTTAATATTCATAGTTTTCCCTGTGTAAACAGTGACCAAAAAAAAGTTAAAATAATATATGTGGGTCTAGTAAAAGAAAAAAGTTGGAGAGATCTCTAGAATTTGTGGGGGTCATTATGTACTTGTGCTCTTGAGAACAATTTTTTTTTAGCAAAGAAACGATGAAATTAAAAAAAAAAACATGGAAAGAGATTGAAAATTGCTTCAGCAGTTACAAACGGAAAAAAAATTCACCTGTTATTATATAAATAAATAAATTGATGACTAACTATCCAAAGAACATAAATAGATACTTTTATAAAAACATTCATATTATAGCAAGAGTGACACTAATATCTTTACTTTTTGGATGGCAAACTCAATTTTTCTAGTTCTAGTGCAATTAATGTCGATAATTCTCATTTAACTAGAAGGTGCCTGTCAAAGTTATTGAAATTATTGCATAAGAAATTGATGAACACCTAAATCTCATCCTTTTTTTTATTCGATTCTCATCCAGTCTCATCCCTAATAAATAATATATTCCTATTCATTCTTATCTTCTTCCTTTCATTAGATAAATTTAATGTTAGATAAAAAGTTAGTGAGAAATTAAATAGAGTTAAGTTCTTTTTCCATCCCTTCTTCTATCTCTCTAGCTCCTTTGATTCTTGCCCATTCTGATCTGTTTCACACCCCTAGATTAATTAATGTTAAATTAATTAAAAGTTAGTGGGAAAAATAATACAATTTAAGGTCTCTTCCCATCTATTCCCACTCCTCCCCGTTTTCACTGACCCCTTTCTAAATGCTCTCGAGTTTGAACGTCAATATTTATTTATTGGAGATGAGATTTTAGATACTGTTTCAGGCAGTATACAAATGAGTAAAATTTGATGTTTGAAAATTTTCAATTCATTAGCTCATAACAAAACTCATTAACACAATTACGAGTTACTAGCCCAAGTTTTTCTTCGATAATTGAATTAATTATTATTAAATAAGAATTTGTTGTTGATAGCGAATACTTTAGCAATAATTTCTATTTAGATGAAAATAAAGAAAGAAGGGATTAGTTTTTCAAAAATTTTCCCAAAACTATGCAAAAAGGTTCTAGAAAAGTAGTATGATTTTATCCATCAATTCAAATCTAATACTTTTTTTTTCTTTGATTGTTTCATCATTGCTATTCAGTAATCTTTAAACACCCTCCTACGATGTCTATCCAATTACTCAAAGAAATAAAACACCGAATGAGGCGCTATTTCTAATCAAATTGTTTGTTGAATCATCATCCTCGCAAAGGTAGAAAACTGAACTTCAAAGAGGATCCTATAGAAGATCCTTGCAAAAATCATCGAGAAGATGATAAAAGAAATAGAGAAAAAAAATCATTTCTCCAAATAATTTTACGAATGCAAATTTGAACACTATTGTAAAACAGCTTGAAAGAATAGAGAAAAATATTACAAAATTCTTGTGTTTTTATTGGTCATGAGGAATTAAAAATCAGAGAACTCACTAGCGTGTCAGAAGGCTCGGATCCGATTTTTGTTGGACACACATTGTTTTGGAAACCCTAACAGATAATTTTTACTTCTATTTTTTCATGATTCATTTCCTTTATTTCGTCTCTCTCATTTATGTTTCTTCTTTATTTGGCAGAACTCTTCACTCTTGGTCTAGAAAAATGGCATGTAGATCACTATAGGTCGACTCCCGATTCTATTTTATATAAGGTTTGCCATTGTGAACGAATTATGTATCTGGGACCAAAAATACAAATGTTTTTGAAAATATATGTGTAGAAAATCTTTAATACTGGAATCAACAAAGTGAATTGCATTTTCAATCTCATAAGACATATTCTGTTTGAGGTGTCTACTAGTCATGGCGTCCTGTTATTTACCCGTCTTAGCTCAAGTGCCGAGATCACAGACAACAAGGTCTCGGGTGCATATTGAAAATAATCCCAAAGCTTGTACAGATGGAATATCTTGATTGATACATGGGTTACTTGTTTGTTATTTCTGTACTTGTAGAAACTTAACCAATAGTATTTGTCAATAGGGTTACTACATGGGGATCATTTCTCCTACTTTCTGATTATGTAAGCAATGAAACAGTATTTGGTATCAATGGAGGTTGGGTCATTTATCTTGAGTCAGATTTGCAGCTTTTCTCTCAACCCGCATATCTCAAGGGACTTGATAAGACAAATGAGGATCAATGAGCTGTTGAAACACTTTCATATTTGTCTGTCTCCCACATATTTTTCCCCACTGTTGCAACCTTCCTATTTTTTTATAGCATCAGTAGTGTTGCAATATATTTTTACATCAAATGAGGATCTTTCCCCTGAGATGACTCAGCAGCAAGTAATTGATCAAAGACTGATACACAACAAACAAAAGTGGAAAATAAACTCCACAGAGAAAAACCCTTTTCTCATTCGTTCATTGTTCGTCTCATTCATTCTTCAAAAGTGGAACATATACATGGCAAACAACCTTCTTTCAACCCTAAATATTGGAATCATTTGAGCCGTGACATTGGGCTCACAACAAACGGGTTTGGGCGTATCAAAGACCTTCGCCAAAAATTTATCTCCCCCATTTCACTCAGCAAAACAACACTTTTGAGCGTTCTAAAGAATACGGATAACTGTTCTAAATAAAAAGAATATGATAACTCAAATAAATAATATTAACATAAATAAAAATGTAAATTTTATTATACGTAAATTATATTATAGATACTGATAATTACACTATTGTCCCTGGAATTAAATATTTGAGAGAGAAAAATAAGAAACAAATATTTTATAAGGTTAAGATATTTTTTGTTTGATTCATAAGCAATAAGATTTATAGGAAATGAAATGATAAGTAATACAAGTACACTTAACTTCATACTACCATAAAAGGAGTTATATGGAGTTTTGACCTCTCGAAGTTATGGGTGTTCTAGTTAAATGAAAACACTTTTTTAAAGAGAATATGATCACATCCATTTTATTGAGTTTAAAGAGAATCACACTTCTCCCACAACAATATTCTCATGGTTGCAGACACTAAGATTTCAAAGTAGATGAGGCCAGTAAACTAACACATAGAAGTAACTGGTGCTATAATAACCAACACAAATATATATGTAATGTATTCTAGACAACAAGTATAGAACGATTTCTAACTCTTAACTGTGGTTTTTCGGTTCGGTACGAAAACATACTTAATCAATGACTCCTTGACGGATAGCAACTCCGGGAACTCTTCCTTCAGCTTCGATGCGTCCAACTCGTTGTTACTCCGAGGAGCAATAATAACCTTGGCCTGCTCTTCAAGAGTGAAGTTGGTCCATCTGAAATCTGGATTAATGTATTTCTTGTACATTTCCAGAATTTCATTGTGGCTGACAACGCCGGGATTCGTGTAGTTCCATATGCCCCTAAGGTTTCGTTTTGCCATCTCGATTGATATCGGAAGAAGCTCATCCAACACTGTCATGCTGTTGGGGATGTTAACCACCTTATTATACTTGGAAATTTTGGTGATGAAATTGCGTGGATTATCAAGGTCGGAAGATATCGGCATCCTAACTCGTAGTGAGCATACATTGTCGAACTCTTTCAAGAGCTCTTCTACCTACCAAACAATGCATTGAAACATCATTAACTGAAAAAATAAGCACATATTGTAGTATCTCAAACATGTTGAAATAGACAATGGATCAAGATTTTACCATGGCCTTTGTCTTGGAATAGAATGAGCCGGTAAAATTGGGTGTGTCCTCTTCTTTAAACCCGATTCCAGAACCTTCAAAGTGATCAACATCATACTCAAATATACAACCAGTTGCATAGTTTATCACCAAGAGACCATGTTGTCTGCAAACATCTACAAGGGTCAATGTACCAATCACATTCGTACGGATTGTCTCGGTCTTGTGAGATTCACACCAATCTACGTTCGGTCTGCCAGTTACACCAGCTGCATTGAACACATGTGTTGGTTTGACAGCAGCAATATCTGCCAAAAGGGATGCACGATCCTGTAGACGTCCTTTTCCATATCCGTAAGGAATCCCTTGTTTCTCACACAACTTTCCAAGCAAACCACCGATCCAGCCAGTCCTACCATATATCAAGAACTTGAATTCTGGATTGGATTTGTCCGAATTTCTAGATAACTCGGATTCACCGGATGCAGATTCTTCGTATACTCTTCCAGCTCCACCAGACATCATCAACATTCTAGGATGAGGAATAAGAGCGCCAGAGACATCTCCCCACCAATCAGGATTGCTGGTATACCACTCCATCGTCTTTCGCAATCCCTCTTCCCACGAGGTTCTTTCAAACCATCCCAAATGCTTTAGCTTCTGGTCGTCGAGGAAATATCTCTGATCGTTAAATGGCCTGTTTTCCACAAACTCGATTCTCTTGTCAGGATCCATGTCGAATAGCTTGCATATGTCTTTAGCAACATCAATGACCCTTCTCTCCTTCTTTGTTCCTATATTGTAAACATGACCAACTTCTCCCTTGTGAAGAACTACTTCAAATGCCTCTGCCACATCCTCACAATAAAGGTAACTCCGTACATTAGAACCATCGCCATGAATAGGAAGAGTTTTCCCTCTCATGGCCAAAAGGATGAACTTGGGAATCAACTTCTCCGGAAACTGATTAGGACCGTAAACATTGTTTCCTCGAGTTGTGATCACAGGCAATCCGTAAGACCTACCGTAAGCCATGACAAGCATCTCCGCCCCTGCCTTAGTTGCAGAGTATGGATTTGTGGGAAGGAGTTGCGACGCCTCATGGTTTCCAACGACAGCATTCTCGTCGGTCTCACCATAGACCTCATCAGTGCTGACATGAATGAACCTTCTGACTTGACCAGTAACCTTGCAAGCCTCCAAAAGAACATGGGTTCCATAGATGTTGTTCTTGGTGAACTCAAAACTATTACCGAAGGAGTTATCAACATGAGTTTGGGCAGCAAAGTGCATTATGGTGTCAATATTCTCAGTAATGAGAAGGTAGTTCACGAGGTCGGCGCTGCCAATATCACCCTTAACAAACTTGAAGTTGGGAGAGGAGTTGGATGGAGCAAGGTTATTGAGATTCGAACAATAATCAAGTTTGTCAAGAACAATAATCTTGTATTCAGGGTAGTTTCGGACAAGCCTATTTGCAACATGCGATGCTATGAATCCAGCAGCCCCACTAATAAGGATGTTCTTGGGAGTAAATGTCGACATTTTAAGCCGAGTATCTACACAAATTTGTAACAGATGCATAAATCAAACTCTTAGATCCTAAAATATATTCCTACACAAATTCAAGTTTAAACCTAAATATCCAGTTCATCAAAAAAGTGAAAACCTAGTATATGCATATACATATGAAATTTTGATTCTTTTATATTAGCAAATTAATGATGAACGTACAATCCTCGGTCAGATCATCATAAATCAAAAGTTCACTGTAGTTCAGAAATCATTTGGCCAACTGTTGATCATGAAGAAATGGATCTAAGTAATCCGTGCGGGCATGCCATCAAGTTCGAGAGTTTTTATTTTCAAACATCATAAATAAGTAATCTCATTTAATTACTTTTCCTTATTCTAATCTAAAGTCAACTCCACTAACGACATCTCTAAAGTAATTCTGAGAGGCACAACAGTGTTATTGTAAATTAACTAACTTAAACTTCTCATTGTATGCGATGGATTCTGTCATATTAAATAAAAAGATGAAATACCGAAACACAAACTACAAGAACAGTAAAAAAGACATAAAGTTACTAAGTTAGAAGAAAAATATTAAATTTATTGAATGATTACGAAAGAAATTAGACAAGCAAATGAGATCTCAAGAAAACTCACGTCTGAGTATTATTCGGATCAGATTCTTAAAAAATCCTTGGGGAAAGAATTCAAAACAAATATTAATTCCCTCTGAAAATGTGATGAGTGAGAGAGAAAGTAGGGAAATAATTTAGACTAGAAAATGTGAGTATGAAGCGAGGAACGTATATCAACTTCCCTCCCCTATATATACACGAGCCCAGGATCTCGGCATATCATGCAAGTTTCATTTTTTTCTTCTTTTTTCTTCTCTTTGTCTAATTTCCTTTTTCTCTTTCTATTTTCCTTATTATACAAAATTAAAAATCACTCAAAAAATTTAATAAAAATTTCTTTATTTCAGACGCGTTAATGAAAATGAAATTACATGATGGGGAAGGAAATAACCAAATTGTCCTTTGATAATTTATAAATTTATGTAAATTTTGTATTTATTTTTCTTTTTGTGTGAGATAAAAGGATGGACAATAAGGATTGAAATCGATACCTTTTTCTTAGAGTTTTTGCGTAGCAGGTGTCCGTTACTTGTTTGTGTGTGAAGACTGGAGATGTTAATCGGGCCAACCCGTCGAGTTTCGGGCCAATTTAGACAGTATAACACAATATGTAACACCATCGTATAATAGGGGATCTCAACTGCCGACACCTTGTAACTATATTTTTAGGAGGGTGAAAGGAGGGAATATGGAACTTATCTCCCAACTCATTTGTTGGTTAATGCGTAAACTATCATGGATTTATGATATTTCAGCTGTCTTTATTGAACTATTCACCAATTAAGGTTGAATTTATCGGATTTTACCGAAAGTTAGACTTTTTCCTTTTATATTTTTTCTCTTTTTAAATCTTAGTCCTTTTATGAGAGGTCAATCGTTATCTTAATAATTAGTAATTAGTAAAATAATTACACTTAGAAATCTTGATGATGAAATAATTATTTGAATTGACTTCTTGTAGTAATTAGTAAAATAATGGTTGTTAGGGATATAATGTTTTGAATAATGTCCGAAAATTCTGAAGTAGATTTAATCCATGTTTATCAATGAAATATCTTGTAATAGTCTAAAGCTTGTAACTTAGTATAATTCTGAAGACTAAAGATCGAAAAACAGAAAAATGAAAAGCTCAAAACTTGAAGGATCAAATTCAGGGGAAATCAGAACTGGCAATTCTGGGAGAGAACTAACCCACTTCTAAGAGACCTAGTTATGACAGACCCAATTTTTCGTGAAGAAAACTGAGATCAGACAAGAAAGGAAGAAGTCGTTTCAGTTCAGAGAATGTTCAGAACTGATATTCCTCAGACTGACTACCATGTTTTCGAAAGGTAGTTCGACCTAGTCTTTTGTCCAGTTTGTAAAGAGAATATCCATTAACTGAAGGATAAAGATCCTAAAAAGTTATAGGATCTCTGAAAAGGCTACTCAAAAGGCTCTGTTAGTGATATTAGTGATAGTCTGCATATCGCAGAAAGCGATGTACTAACCCCAAAACCACCCACCAACCCCCAAAAGATCTATTTTATGAGAGGCTATAAATATGAGACCTTGGGTCTGATATTCACAACCTTCACGCTGAACAAATCCTCATTCTTACGCTCTCTAAAGCTCGTCGTGTTTGCTTACACGAAACTACCTTCCGACAATTTAAAGTCTACCCGAATCTGCAAAATTGTGTCAAGGTCTACACTTGAAGTAGATTCTGAGAATAACACCAGAACGTTGTCTGAGAAATCATCCTACATTCCCGAAGAGATTCAAAACCTTTAGCCGGGCAGAAATCGTGGAACAAGGATCTCCAATCAAAGCTCGGACTACTGCAAGTGCCCGAGTCCCTGAGCGGTGAAACCCAGCGACTAAACCCAGCGACTGAGAAGATCTTTCTTTGTAATCCATGTTAAATCACCAAAACTAAGAAGATAGTGCATATCCCTTCAATTCTCAAGGAAGAAAGGATGTTGGAGATTTTGGTCTGAACCTCTATAGTATCCTGTGGAGTAAATTGCAATTTTGGTCACGTAGGACATGGTTTCATTTCATTTTGATCACAAAAATTTACTTTTATCCCAAATCCAAAATTTTGCAATTTCGGTCCAAAACTAATGAATTACTAATATAAATCGCTTGCTCATTTTTTCATATTATCTGATATTTCGCTTATATTATTCTTAATTATACAAAGAACTGGAACTATAAATGTCAAACTAGTTTTTAGACTAAAATTGTAAAAATATTTTGACGAAAAATTTGTTTGTGGGACAGCAAAAGCAATTATGGGACTAAAAGTAAATGTTTGGGAACAAAATGAAATGAAACTGTATCCTAGGAGACTAAATATGCAATTCACTCATATCATGTCATTTACTGCTTTCAGATTTTACTTTTTCTACAGTTGACAACTGATTTAAAACTTGACAACTGAGTTGTTAAAGTATATCTGTAAACTGACTAAGTAACTGCTAGACTTTAAGTTTTCAAGATAAAACTGACTCAGCCGAGTCAGTTGATAATTGGGCTCTAATTTAATTCTACACTTATTTTTAATATTTTGAATTGGGACCAACAATTGTGTCTAGAGAAAATTAAAAAATGTGTTACTTGTATAAGTTTCATATTTTCAAAAGTTTCGTGAAAATACAGCGATTAAAAGTTCTGTTAATCATACTGTTAATAAAAAAACAATAATCTGACAACTTCATATTTAATAAATGAAAAGTGATTTAAGACGTATTAAGAAGTTATAAAAATTTATTGAAGGAAAAGAGTCGCAAAAAATAGTTTTTGGATCACGTTTGTTCTGCATCTGAAATGAATTTCATGGATACTAGTGCAAATTTTTGCTGTAGACTTCCATCTTTCATGTATTTCGTTAGCAGAAATAAAGGTTTCATTGTGTTTTTTTCATTGAAACAAGTAAACAAAAGCACAAACTGGTCGTCAACTACAAATTATAAATTTTATTTTCTATTATGAATATGGACTTATTCAACAAAGAAAATTATAGATCTGTAAATTAAAAACAAAATTTACTCTATGTATATGAAGTAACGAATGAATCAAACCAAAAAGGCATCTTCCTCTGTTAGTCATGAAATATTTTTCCTTTTTTCTTCTCCTCTCCTTTAATCCCATCAGTCACACTTTGATAGATATTGATTCCTTAAAAAATTGAGGTTTTACATTAATATGCAACTATAGTCCAAATTTTTAAACTTCAGAATTACTACAACGTCCCTAAAATAGTTTGGGCTCGATTCTATGTATTGATAATCCTTTCGACTTTAACACTAGGCAAAATATGCAAATTTCATACAAATTATCACTTGAGTTGCAAATATAATCCAAATTATAAATTGTTGCAAATAAATATATAACCTCTCATAAAAAATACAATTTTGGAATGGGAGCTTGTTCCGAGCACCGAAAAGCTAATGAGGTACGGAGGTTCTCCACGTCATCAAAATGAGTGCCACGTCATCACACCACATCAATATAAAATTAAAAAATAAAATAAAACTATTTATTTATCCCCCAAACTCAAAATTCACGGCGAAAGAGCTCTGCAGCAGTGGGTGAGGACGAAGATTTCACGGGATTGAGGATGAGCCCACCGCTGCACAATTCTTTTGGAGCTAGGTTTCTGAAATGGGGAATTAGAAATTGGGGAAGAACCGAATAGTTTTAAGTTTGGGGAAAAAATAAATTTTTTTTATTTTATATTGATGTGGTGTTATGACGTGACATTTATTTTGATGTCGTGGGGAACTTCCGTGCCTCGTAAATTTTTGGTGCCCCAAAAAAGATCCAATCCCAAAATTATATATTTTATAATAATTTGTATATTTATTTGTAACAATTGATAGTTTTGACTATAATTGAAACTCAAGTTAAATTTGTATATTTTGCCTTAAAATTATTTGGAATAAGATGACTATTACGACTCAAAGGAGTGTGCTTTGGATAGCTCAATTTAAGCATCAACAACATATAATTTTATAACTTTCAGAAAGTTGTTTAGTCCCTAACAAAGCCACCCTACTGGTTTGGATTTAACAAATTTGGTGTTTTGGCACTAATAATTCCTCGTATTAATTGTTTAGCCCGGTAATACGCAAATTTACGATAACTTTATTTGCAATGACTATTTCTCATGAGACGATGCTTAGCTATGATTTAAAACAAACCTAACCTATAAACAATTTACCAGAGTAGCATATAATAACTTAATTAATCAGAGTTAATGATAAAGGAAAATCTTATTTTGAATCGAATTTATATTGTAGGTCCACGTCGTGTTTTATTTAATAAGTTTTTTTTAGATAAATTTCTTAAAGTTTTAAATTTAGTTAAAAGTTAAGATTTCATCTATTTATTCTTTCGGGGACGCTCCAGTGACGGAGATCCATGTATAAAAACCCTCCAAATGAAAAAGTTGTAGGATTCAAATTCACACTTCCTATCCCCAAACTCAAAAGAAAAAAAAAATGATTTCATCTATTTATATAATCAATGCGCCACACATCAAATTACAAACATCCATATTCGCAATAAAAATTTCATTTGCTCTACATCGAAATTGAATGAAAATATACAAGAAGATATTTGACTCTATATTGGCAAGGTAAGTCATTTTTGGGAATAACTGTGAATTTATCTAGCTAATTCTTATTTCCTCGACTTAGGGAAATGAATTAGGGTAGAATGAATGTATTGTGACTCTATACATTGGAGTTGTAGACTAAACTACCCACCAATTAATTAACCTAATAAAATTAAAAAGATTCAAAAATTATATGAGAGTATATACCAAACATAATATCTGATGTCTAGCGACAGAAATTGATTAGTGATGGAAAAATCGATCGCTAATTCCGTCGCTAAATGTAAAATTCATATATGTCGCTAAAGACGATCCGAACATCAATCCATCGCTAATATCCGTCACTAATTCACAGGTATTTTTTGTAGTGTCCCATATATTCTAGTTATAAATATCAAGATTTAGATTTTTTTTGGTTGTGCACATGGCATTACAACACAAAGTTATGAATTTTATATTACAGAATCATGCATTCTACTCCATCAATAATGTAAACCACAACATTTTCTACTGCAAAATGTATTGCATTGTGGTGTAAAATGCATCAAAACACCTCGTGTTATACCATATGCACAACAGAAACAACCAAATCCCAATCTTAATTTTCCATATCTAGCAAACAAAGTGTATTATCACACGGCAAGCATGTATAACCATGCCTAGGTTTTTTTTTTTTTTTAAATATTCTGATTATTTATTTATATTCTAGGTTTGGTCGACATGATTTGTTTTTTTTTTCCTTTAATTTTAAGGGTTATCTTATTTAGTTTATGATCTTTATTTTTCAATAGAGCTTATTTTAAGTTAGGGTTTATGTTTAGAACCTTTTACTTTATATTACGGTTTGATTTATTATCAATTTATAGTGCTAATTTGTATTTAAATATTTAGGATTTATTTTGAATTTTTAAAATTTATTTTTTTAAAAATATTTTTAAACTAATCGTTTATTGCAATAAACTACCCAAAAGGCCAAACTATTCAAATCTATGATCATATGTTTTATTTTATATTTGAACCTTAATTGCACTAGTCGATGTGCCCAAATCAAAGATCATCTAGATCGACTCAACTCTGAGCTCATTGAATAGCTTCCATTATACGTGTAAAATGAGTTGATTTGAATTCTGTTGAAAGCTTGCATAATTGGCCCTAAAATACCAAGGTTTCAAAAAAGATATTTTTTAAAGAAAAATCTATAGGGTGGGAGATGTACGACCCTGACTCTGGAATTTATAATTCATAATGATGCTTCACTATTCAACTTTCAATGAAATTGAACATTGTGAGAAAAAAAAACTATAAAAACTGCCTAATTTTATTGGACTTTTTGACAACTATAGCACCGTTAAAACTACAATTAAATGATCCCTGATATAGTACGAAATTGGGTATGCACTGAATATTGCTACTCCTTTTTTTTTTCGATTCATATTGTACGTGAGTAGGACCCGACCATGGATTTTTGGAGCACTGTATAAAGGGTGATTCTAAATACAGTCACCAAATTATACAATACAACTCCCTTCATTATTAAGAATTAAAGTTAGTAGTTAATTTTATCATAAAGGCCTCAACCCCTAACTTAAAATATTAAAACATTAAAAAAACATTATTAAGCACGCCGCTGCACTTTTGGATCACAATTACGGCCAGAATCTCCTCCTGTATATAAAGTTTAGTGACGATCAAAATCAAATTGGATTAGCCAGAACCAATTGAATTCCACCCGTGTTGCTTTTGAGTTCAGTCGGATCATGAGGGAGGAAAACTCTAGGCCCGCTTCTCGTCTTCTCCGATTCGAACCCTCCTTGCTTGTTGGCTGCTGATTCTTCAACTCATAAATAAATAAAAAAAATGCACAAACACGTAAATTTCATATAATATTATATTAATCAATAATTTCCTCAAAAACAACAAGTGACAGTCAAAATGCGTCGTTGCTTAAATATTAGGTTCGGTTGAATTGCCAACACGAACCGAACTCGCGTAAAACTTCACTAGTTGTCCAAGACTAATGTTTGGATGGAATCTCTTGGATTCTACTAGGAATAGAATCTGACATGTTGACGAAATCTGATTATGAGTATGTCAGCACTTCAAATTCCAGTGGGCTGGTTGTGATATTCTTCAGCATTCCGTTCTTCTTGATGATAATGCAACCCCACTTCTATACCCATTCCATTTGGCTTTTATAGTTCTTCTTTAGTTCTGGTTCCCCTGAATTTGGTCATTGAACTCTTTATGTCTTAAGCTCTTCTCTTTCATCTTTGTCTTCTTGCTGACTAACGGTTATGGAGTTCTTACCTATTACAAATTTTAATTGGATCTAGGTTTTTTCTTTGGCATCACTCAAAATATAGTCCTATCATCCGACGTCTTTTGTCCGCCACTTCACGCCAACAATTCAACCCATAAATATGTCTCACTAAATCCTTCCTCCCTAAGCAGATTCTGCCATGCCCAACCTCCCCCCACATTGAAAATCGTCGACACTCACCATCATAAATACCAACACTCCCAACCAGAAATCCAATGATTCATTATCAACCCAGTAACAAAATACAAATCCCAACCATTCCCACAATCCAATTCGGCGAGAAATGACAGGGCAGTTTCAATTTCGCAGCCGACGGTCCACACCAAAAATACGGCCGCCTAGCCTTCATCCCTTTGATTTTACAACATCCCAGCACAAAAAACCCAATTCACCCCGGCCCAAACCCAAATCCAAATCCGACAAGAAACGATGGTGGTAGCTCTATTTTCACTGCCAACAAACTCTTGGAATTCGTCCTTGGTCAGTGCAGCTTCCAAATATTCTCTCTTTCGAGAACAACCAAACACCCTGTGACAATATATCCTTTCCCCCACTCACAAATAATAAGTTGACTGTATGGAAGAAAAGGGTTTGATGATTGAGAAAAATTATTAAAAATAGTCGGTCATTGATTTTTTGGTTTTTTTTTTTTTAATATAATTATTGAACTGAACCCAATTTTTTCAAACTGCCAACCTCCGTGCCGTTTACAATCACACGGAGATTCGAATTCCCGGAGGCCAAACAATTGGAGCTCCCATCGCTGCACCATAACATATTACCAAAATATTATATGTTATTTTTATATATACATACATAACATGATATTTTCCATTTATTATTATAATATAAAAAAATTTATGTTTAAAATACATATCTACATATAAATGATTATTTAATATTTAAACTATTAAAATTTATTTAAAACTTAAAATTTGAAAATATTCAATTGTTTCAAGTTTATTACATAAATAAAACTTATTAAATTAACTATCGAAAATAAATAAAATATTATACAAAAATATAAAATAATTACATTATATTTTTATGCAAGAAAATTTATTTAATATTTAAAATATATCCATGTGAATGCATAAATTTAAAATATATTCATTTATTTTAATTGAAATATTAAATAAAAATAAATAACAATTTTTAAAAATAAAATAAAAAGAAATATTTATTCACATAAAAATAATAAAAATATTAGTTCATGTGTATATAAAAAATATTTTGAAAATTCAAAAATTAATTTTAGGAAAGGAGAATTCCATTGCTAAATTTTAAAAAATTACATTAGCAATATGTCGTCACTATATTAAAAATATATAAAATAAAATAAAAAAATTAGGTTTATCCACGGAATATTCAGTGGCTAAAGTTAATAAAAAAATTAGAAAATTAAATAATGCCTTACCGAAGGAAATAGCGACGGAAGTTTTTAGTGAGGGAAATTCCAGTCGCTAAATGAAAATTTTCAAATCCCTTGCTAATTCTGTCGTTAAAGACGATCTGAATTCTTGTCCGTCGCTATTTTAAATTTTTTGTAGTGTATTTTTCCTATCAACAACTAGTTAACTTCTACAATGATAGACCCAAAAATTTTCAACTAGGGAATGGAGTCCATGATTCCAACTGTGCAGTGATCATTCTCATTCAATGTTTTCAGGATCAAGATCCTACACTGATCGTTTTGGAGAGATGGGATCGGATAGTAGAATCGTAAGATTCCACAAAAATGCCTTTTAAACTCACCAATATATTCTAAAATTTACATTCAAATAATTATTTACATATATTTAGTCTCAATGACTTGGTAGATGTGATGAACAACATTATAGCCAAATACACTATTTATCGGCTAGAAAGAAACGTTGTTTTAATACATAAAGTTAAATTATGTAATTTAAATTTATACAAATTTTTTGCAACATAAAGAGTTCTTGAAAAAAATAAGAAATTCATTAACAAATAACATTATCTGATTACGTCATAGTATGTGCACAATCGAAATAAAGTTAAAAGATCACATTAGTTATGATCAACAATATCTCCAAATTCATTTTCTTTTTCATCAAATTATTCATCTTGATT
>AYJT01036947.1:0-10184 GCA_001278415.1 Ocimum tenuiflorum
GGCTGTGCAGTCGGAAACAACCCATCCTTGATCTTGATCGGAAAAAGTCCACGAACCTTTCGTGAAGTGACGATACATGGCTTTGAAATCTCCTTTCGGATTTTCTTTCACCTATATAAATCACACACAATTCAAATCCATTACTAACGCAAGCTTTTTCTTTTTTCCTTTTTTATCAAGCATTATACAAATATATCAAACTTTGTAATAAGGTACCTGAGATTCTTTTATGTAGAAATGAGCCTTCTTCAGACAGTCGCCGTATTCCTCGACCATTCCGCTTGAAATAACTGCTTGAGTTGCAAGAGCACTGTCCCAAAGCTGGCTACCAAAACTCTGTAGTAAAAAACATAAGAAATAAGCACTTTTATTCAATCTCGCAGAATTCGTTAGGCGTTAGTTACGAGGGTAGAGAGCCACTAGTGCCTAGTGGCTCTAATATTTTGATGGTAAGAAGGAATTTGATATTATTTAAGACTAAGTTTCTAGCTCCTACTTTTTCTTTTGGTTAATTTTCATTTTGTGTATGTAAGCTTACCTGCATCTTCATGCCATCTTCTGCCAGCCATAAGTAATCAGGCACTCTGGCTAAATGATGCTTGAACTCATCGCAA
The DNA here is from genome assembly GCA_001278415.1 of Ocimum tenuiflorum. NCBI lineage: Eukaryota > Viridiplantae > Streptophyta > Magnoliopsida > Lamiales > Lamiaceae > Ocimum > Ocimum tenuiflorum. Next base: position 615 of record AYJT01036947.1, read on the forward strand.
TTCGGGTCGTGGGCCCACCAACACATCATTTGAAGACTCTGCATAAGGTACCCCCATGTTATCACTATGCACTAATGAATAAGAATTATCAGTGATCCAATGGGAAAGTCGGAAACCACATACTTTTTCGACACATCCGATGGTGATGTATCGGCTCTCCTCGGCTCCATAACGCATGTATTTGATGGCCTTATCCATGGCTCTCTGTCGGATCTTGTTCAACGGCCAACGCCTCATCACCGGCTCGGTGCAGTAGTTGAGAGTGTCCCACAACAAATCTTGGATGCTTGAGTGAGGATAGTAAAGATCTTCCTGTATTATGAAGAAATTTTCAATCGATATCGGAAATCACTAGTTTTACACACAGTCCATTGCGAAAGTATCACTTTGTTATAATAAATTGGTATCTAAATTTTCAAAATTTTATAATTATAATTACCTTGCAACAATGATGGCGGGCCTTGTTCCAATCAATCTGATCATAAGGTTTCAAGTGGATTTCATCACGAATGGCTAAAACGACGTCGGTGAGAGGTCCATGGTACTGTTTGGCATACAGATACGACATTGGCATGTATGTTGTGCGGCAGTAACACCACATTTTTGCTGCATTTTTATTCAATATTTATCATCAAAAATTTGTATTTTTTAATGGAGAAATGAAATTTACAAATTAGTAAGAAAATGATTTGAATGTTTTTACCCGGATGATAAGGAAAAATTGAAGGGAAGAGCCAGAACTCTGGGGGAAGTGGGTTGCAACCATCCCATTCATACACTCCTAGAACCTGTGATATCAAATATTTAATTTTTACGAGTTAAATTCTAGTAATAAGGCTCTGTTTGGTTATATTTTTTCTGAAAAAGAACAAACGAAAAAAACATAGACCAAATAGAAAAAATGAATATTTGCAACTCTTTATTTTTATTTTTATTTCACTAATAAAAGTAGTCACATGAGCATGAATCTTCCGTCACACATTTGTATTGCGACTGTGTTATATTGAGTTTTTATTATTTTTATTGAATATTCATCTTCAGTTTTAATTTCTTATAATTTATTCTAATTTTACAGTCTCTAAATTAAATTAGGTTTTCTTTAAACTTTAGTATAAATTATAAAATAATTAATTTTTAGTTCCGAATAGTTAATAATAGTTGAAAAAATATTATATTAGAAAAGTACATATGTATAGAAGCTCGAATTGACCATTTCCACGTCTATTCAGCTAAATTTGCATCATGATGATGATCATTTCAAGTCATTTATGACCTATACTATAATCTACCAATATATTTATTTTTGTATTGAATGTAGGTATCAACACGTCATCATAAACTATATCACAAAGTATGCATATATAATTATGTCAGTGTCCTTTCTGAAAAAAAAGAATTATGTCGTGTCATAACTATTAATGTTTATCTACAATAATTAGATAAGAATTAATTACCGAAAGATAAGTCTTTCCCCAAGACGGAATTCCGGTGGCTCCTTCATGATCAAGAATCCATTTTCTTGCTCTTGCCATGGCACCGTTGCCGGCGTCCGGCCCCTCGCCGAGTATACGTAATGCGACGTAGCTAAGCGCTGATCCGATCATCGTACTATGCCCTTCGATGTAAAATCCCCAACCACCGTCCTCATTCTGCCAAAATGTACAACACCATTAATGCACATCCATTTCTCTTAAAACTACTAATTTAAGTATATAATTATTGGTTTTAGCTCAACTAGTTTGTTGTCTGCACAATTCAGGGTGGGCACAATTTATATTAATAATTTGTAGCTAAATAAATAAATTTTATATGAAATATATTATATAAAAGCATTTGTATAACGAATTTCTTGATTGACTCATACTGATTAGTTATATTTAAATGTTTTAATAAATAGAGTAATTACCTGATGGTTGTAGATGTAGCGGATCAATTCCTTAACGTGTTCCGATGTCAGCACAGTGTTGATGGTTCCACTAATGTACAATGCTATTAGCTGCATGAAACATAAGACGAGAATAATCAACGCGTGCTATAATTATAATATCTCAAAAATTATGATGTAGGTTAAAAATTTACCAATGGGGGAGTGAAGAACATAGGACCAGCATTTTCAGCCGGCCAGTGTCCATCGCTAGCTTGGACCGCCCGGTTCAACCGGAGAGCCTTCTTAACCGCCACTGTCGCCTTCTCATAGCTAACCTCTTCCTCCTCCCCGATCCTCACCGGCGGAATACCGAGGAGATCGATCCCACTCTCCTCTTTAAGCTAGTAGACAGAAAAGCTTTCGATTAAATTTAATTCTTTTTATCTTTTCTAAAAATTAAATATAATTTAACCACCGGCATAATTTTTTTTCTTTTTCTTATAAAATAAATATAATTTAACCACTGGCACGTAGCTTAGCAGATTCCTCTAACCTGCAATCTCAAGAACAAATCCCCGCACGAGTGGAATCCCTTCTTCCTCCCCTCGCTCCACTCATCGCGGGCCTTTTGAAAGGCCTCGCGTTGAGCTTCTCGTTCCTGGGGAGTTCCGGCGTTGTGATCGAACTCCCAAATTTGCCGGCCGACGAAGTTGTTAGTGCTGTACAAATAGGGACTGTTGCCCTCAGCAATCTTCAGCTTCCACATATTCGTTTCCTTTTCTGTTTCAATCAATTTTAGTTACTTTTTGCACACACTATAATGAAACAACAAAAAAAGACAAGAACTAAAACCTACAAGTCTCTGCTTTTGACATGATCATGTCAGAATTCAAGATAGCTAAAAACAGAAATGACAAAAGGTGGCAGGTTTTATTACCAGATAGCAAGAAGTGGAAGAAAAAGAGATGCAAGAATTTTGCAGAAGTAAGTGAGTTTTAGAAGTGAAGAAATATTCTAGATTGTTTGTGGGGAAAGTGAAGTTTTGGATTAATGTTATTTATAGATTTGAGTTGAAGAAAATTTTTGGTTATAACCAGGAAATAGACCTCGGTTCAAGAAAGGCGACTGCCAACAAATTGTTTAAAGTAAAAAAAGAAAAAGTCAATTATTTAATGTGGAGGGCTAGTGGAAAGTAGAGTCTCATTTCTAACGTTTGTTTAATTGTTCAAAATATTCAAACACATATCAATAGAAAAAAGCAAGTGGTAATTTAAATATATATGTATGTATGATATATTTATCATTTTTCTAAAGTCTCTTCACTATGGAAATTCTATTGTGACCAAATATTTTTCAGTGTTTGAATTAGATCAAATGAATAAAATGAGTCCATTTAATCATAAGTATGTTATATAAGAATATTGGAACACCCAATGGCTGTGTTTACTTATTAGACAGAATACCACTACCCACTTTTTTTACTAAGAAATAATTGGAAAATACTTTTAAGTAATAGTATTGTTTCCCTCTTTATTTCGCTGTTAAAAAAGTATAATTAAGAATTTTTCAGTTTGATGTGTATTTTAAAAATGAAGTACCTGAAAAAGTTATGAGAAGTTGATTATTTGCAATTTTTAGTTGAGGAAAGAAAAAAAAAAGTAAAGATGAATTTTGAATTTATTTTTGCGGGAATCACTTTTTTTAGAAAAATAAAGTGCATTTTTCTTTTAAAAAAAACAAATCAAATATTTTGGCTCTATTTGATTTGTATCCGAAAAAATGAAGTATTCTAAAAAATTATAAGCAGACATTTGTTTACATTTTTATAATCTAGGTGAGAAAGAAAGTAGAAATGAATTTTAAATTTATTTTGGAGAGAATCACTAAAAAAATTGTATAGTACATTGTTAAAAAAAAAAAAAAATCAAACGGAACCTAAGAATTGTGATAAAAAAAAATGATAAATAGAAAGAAAATAAAATTCTACCTTCTTAACTTTTTTGTAGAAAAATGATACATATAATTTGAAAAAATAACCATACATTCTTTTGAAGAAACAAAAACAATATTAACTAGTTTTCCACATTTACTCAGGGAGAATACCGCCACCCACCCATTTTTACTAAGCAAATGAAAAATATTTTAAGTACTAGAAATTGTTATTTTCACTATTGAAAATTATACTTTAAGATTGTGATAATTTAAAGAGAAAAAGAAAGAAAGAAAAGGTCGCCGTCTTCTTATAGAAAGTGATATATATAACTAATAGAAAAATATAAGGGAAGTCTCCCATTAGACCATCTAAATCATTTAGGTGGATTGAGTTTAAGATTCACGGAGGATATCAATTTGGATTTAGGATCCAAAGCGGAGATTTTTGGGTTGGTGAAAATAAATTATTTAAATCCGTCTAAATCGTTTAAACGGTCTAACGCAAATTTTGGCCAAAAATTATATCTTCTTAGGAAGAAACAAATTTTTTTGTGTACTATAAATCATATGTTAAGTATAAAACATTATTTGTATGGAGATTGGAATCAATAAATTTATTAAACAATCTGATAAAACAATCAACAAAAAAGGCACATGCATCCAAATTATGAATGTGAAAGCAATCTTGAAAATAAGCATTTGTTTACCAAATTTGGATACTCATGTCAACACAATATTAATTAATTAGATTTACTACATAATAGTATATTAGATATGTGCATGGAGAGTGTAAAACTTGGCTGGCTATCCATATTAAAAAAATAAATGCACTTATATTTGGACCAAAACTATTGGTCCGAAGAGACTTGTAGTCATACATATTAATTAATTAAAGATTCTTTCAACACGTTCTCACTAATAATCAATATATCTCAACTATATAAAAAAAAACCTCGAAAATTGGAGATATGCCAGCTGACTTGATTGATTCAAGAAAAATATTTATTGGGAGAGGTTTTAATTAATTAGTCATTTATTGGCGTGCTTCCATTTTTATCTTTTAAATCTTTGAACTACATAATAATTTTGTCACTTAATTTGTCTCTATTCTTTTCAAAGGAGAGGGTGTGTGCCAATTGAACAAAACTTCATTAGTTTTAATTCACTATTAAAATGCCCTAACCACATTTTACTACAAATATGGATGAACATGTGTAGATGTAAAGCGTCGGGCTCATAGGGTGTGAGTGCGTAGCAATACGACGACGTAATGAGTCCATCAAGCCTATATTTAAATCATAAAAATTTTTTGCGCGCAACCGATGTGGGACGTTATATTAGATCTATTAAAATTGAGGAACGTAGTTAGTCTGAATATGGACTTCCTGCCGTGGTTTATCTCGATGTGCTGTTAAAATTATGAATAAAACTGTTTTCTTCCCAAAAAAATTCTATAAGTGAAGATTTACAATCCTTTCATTTTTTGTTGTACGACCAAAACTTTTAACCATTCATTCATATGTATTTGTATTTGTATTTGTATTTGTATTTTTAGTTGTAGTTGTAGTAGAACATGAAGCGTGATTTTATTTTTGTAATAGAAAATTCAAAATTGGAAATCAGTTTTGTCCTCTAATGCAAACATTGATTAATGTCTTTGATGATGAATATTCTGCATTTATGAAATAAAATGAAAGAGAATTTTTTTAGAGAGGGTTTGAACTATTTTTTCATTCCAATAATTGAAGCAACCAAACTCAAATATTAATTTACAGCGCCTCCCACTTTGCTAACCTTTCAAAATCAACAATAAATAAAATTAAATGAAAGATACACCATATATTACCAACTCATATATGGGGTTATAATAGTAGTAAAGTTCATCTCCTTCAATTATAAAGACAAATTGATTAAAAAGAGCAAGTACATAATACAAGTTCAAATCATTTTTGCCTATAGAAGTAAAAGAGAGAGATGTTAAGCATTCCTAAAAAAAATTAGTAAATTTTTCAAAAGCCTTAAATTTATTGTATTTAATTAAGATAATTGACTTCTAGCTTCATCTTATGTATTGAAATTACAATTCAGCATTAAAAAATTGCTTTTTACTATACAAACCACCCTTAACAATATTTAATTAAGTTATTAAAAAGTCCAAAATATATTTAATTAAGTTATTAAAAAGTCCAAAAAAAAAAACGAAATTCTCTTGTCTCTATAGAAGAAGAGCAAAGCAAAGGAAGCATGCCCAAAGTTAAATCAACCCCATGGACTACTACGAAAAACACTATCGAATTACAAAATTGATCGATTTCATATCTCAAAAAAAATCACAAGTCTAGCATATTTTTTCAGAGTTACAACTGACTTCGTTAAGTTTGCCACTACAACACTCACAGTTAAACTTATCTCTATAGATTAAAATGAAATTTATGCACGTAATATAACTCTGAAGTATATAATATGCATATTTTATCGAGTATATCATGATACCCGATTTCATAATACATAATATAAAATGATATAAATAAATACGTAAACAGAAGTATAACCCTCAAGTATGTATGTATATAGAAATGCTCAGCACACCGTGGCCACGTGTTGATGTGTCAATAAATTAGAGGTGTTGAAAATAATTATAAAAGTATCCGAACAATCAATATTACATTGATACATCAGCCGTGGACACATTATCACGTGCCCATGGTGGGCATTTGAGTGTTTCTGTGTTGTAATAAAATGCAAACTCTTTTTTGTGAGTGAACTTGTGAACTAAGCACATTTCCATGTGTATTCGGCATCTTCGTGTAATATGGTAGACATTTTTATATTTGCTGCATCTTAAAATTAAATATGCCCAGCACAAAAAATATGTCCATGAAATACAAAAATGCATCTTTCCATGTAAAAAATGTCCAATACTCATGGAAATATGTCTAGTTCACAAGTTTATTAACCAAAAAGGGTTCATACGTGATTATATCCCTATATATATATATAGTAAGAATAAGAAGATACCTGGTTCTGAATAGGCAGAATGCGAAGGGTTGTTTGAATTTCTTGGTGTGTGTGTTTTTGTTGTAGAATTAGTGTGTGAGAAACTGCTCTATATAAACGAAAGAAATTGCTGTGGAGAAATCCAGTCTACCAAAATTGAAAAGTCTTGTTTGGATTGCAAACTTTTTTATGCTTGTCAATATATGGGGGCTAGCTATATTGTTGTACTATTTAATATGAATTATAACTTTTTCACTTCATTTATTTTCGTGGTATTCTTGATGTCAACTAAATCATGTTGAAATAAATGTCTGATGATTGAAGTTGGCATATTTGCCCTTTCTGTTGAGACTATTTATGCAAGAGTTTGGTGAAAAATGCCATCACATAATATAAAATATTTTTGGATATTATTCCCTACTATTCGAGTATTGAAGCAATTTTGATTAAATTAAAAACTGAGTGCAATTATTAACACTTAATGAATAGAGTTTCTTCCAAATTCTTTTGCCGATCTTGACACAGCAAACTTATTTTTGAGCTTGCTTGACAAAACTTTTAAATTACGCGAACGAAACTTTAACTTGCCACTTCTCGAACTGTGAGCTCATGATCAAGTTTTGTTGAGTTAGGTTGCATATATTCAATTACGGATTTCGGAAAAAAATTTATTTTTATACTCCAATCGATAATTAGTATGCATTTCGTTTGCTTTAACTTTATTGATTATTATATATGCATGAATTCAAATAAATATAGTATTTTGGATTCAAGTAATGTAGTTAAGAAAATAATTAATCAACAGAGAATTTAAATTTATATACGAAACACAATTAAATTTAATTAAGCCGATGATCGTCGAGTTATTCTTGATAAATTTAGATTTGATTTAATTACTCTCAATATTATCACTGGGCATGTAAATTCTCTGTAACGAAATGAGCCACCAAACAATGTCGCCAATTAATTCCTTAAAATTAAGGGAAAAAAGAACAATAAGAAAAGAAAGTCACCAATTAAGAAATATGAACCTAGTCATTGTCACGCCACATAACGATCTTTTACCATACAGGAAACATTAATAATGGTGGGGCTAATCATATTAATTTATTTAACTATATACTTGACAGCTCACTCGAATACAAGGGACCAAGAGTCATATTAATTTATTTAAGAGCTTCAAAAGTCGGCCGATCCAATGACAGATAAAATATTTCCTTAGTAGAAGTATGCGATTAGGAACCAATGTATAATTCGTAAAAATATTTCAAAATCCAGTAGTAGGCAAAGATTCCTTTACTTACCTCAGATTTTTATTTTGTCCGCACGTTACAATTTTGATTAATAAATAAATTAAGCACTCCAATTTTTTGAGTTCACATGCTCTTGCGGTGCAAATTTCCCATAAATTACATGGCGAAATGTGTTGGGGTCATAATAATTCGTTCAAATGAAAGTTTAAAATGCATGAAGTTCAAATTGACTGAATTCAAGAAGGATTGAATGATTCCAACGAGGATCGATGTAATTTTCCACATTAACTCAAAAGCAAATTGTATTATATGGTTTTATAAGTAGATTTAATGGACTTCTCTAATAGATTGAGTTAACCATTTTGAAAATACAGGAATGAATGCAATGGCTTAACCAGAATTTTTTTAAACTAGGGATTGCATTGCATTGTTTATATATTATAGTCGAAGATTTGTTTCTATGATTGCTGAGATAGACATAATAATTTTTAACATTTTATTGCATTAAATAGGTGTATGAGTGAAATATAATATGTATGATTTTTTAATATTTATTCTTTTTAATTGAACATCAAAGTGACATCATTGTTTAAGGATACAATTTATGTTTATATAATAAAAAACTTTGGTGAACGGTCTTAAAATAATATGCATGAAATGTAACTTTCAATAGTTTATACACAATAACAAAAATAATGTAAATTACATTATAAGTAAGCAATTATATTCAATAAGTCAATTCAATAGTTAAAATATCAATAATACCTAAAATGAATTGGATTTTATGGTGAAAATTTTATTCGCATTCACAATAGGAACATTAAAAAATATGAACTATGTGGAATTTAATTTGAGCTCAAATGAAAATAAAATAAATTAAATCCAAATACCCAAAAGTTATATAATTATCTATAAATAACATATATTTAACAAGAGTTAAACAATTATGTCATAAACTAACCTAAATTGAATCGAAAAATATACAAATATTGGAATATCATTTTCGAGAAATAATTGCCAAAAAATGTAAAATTAAGTAATGAATCAAATTATATGTATTTTAAATGAGTATGTGAACAAATTTCCGACTACTATTCTTTGAATTTTAAGCTCTTAACTAAAGACTCATATATTATTAATCACAAATATAATTGTGTAAAACATATATTTAAATTTACTCACGTTAAGAAAAGAAGATGGTCCCACACCCACTAAATAAAAACAATTTTAATAAATAATGATATATTTCATATTTGTTGTGGGATCCCTTGTCACCATCTTCCCCAAACTCACATCTTCTTCCTCTCATAAAAATGGTTGCCGCATGCCTGCAACTTTTTTGTTATTTTCCTGTTTTTTGTCCTCCAACAATATATAATAGTTACATCTCTTTTTTTTTTTTAGCGAAAATAGTTACATCCCTTCTTCTTTTCCTTCAATACCAACAAAAAAAGAGGGGGCTGATGCAATAAAGTTCATATATCCACCACAGAAAAACATTATTATTTTTTTTGGGGGGGG
>AYJT01036951.1:0-14709 GCA_001278415.1 Ocimum tenuiflorum
TCTAATTAGGCGATGATTGAATCATTTAATGTGCAATTTAAACTGAAGTTCGATTTATTTTCGGTTTGGAGGTATCCAATTATGAGAGATAATGGAATGGATTGATATTGTTTAGACATGTAATGCAAATTTTCTACTGTAAGTTCATTCAGTTCTTACTTTTTTCATGTATCACGAATTTCTGCTTTCTTGATCATGAGTTTGTATAGTCAGTGTGAAGCTCGGTGTTTATATACGTACAGAGAAAGAAGATTTAAACAAAGTATATATGTTCTGGGTATATAAGAAAGAAGTATATAATATTGAACAAGAAAAAACCAATCTTTTAACAGGAATTGCTTCACACATATGTGCTCGCGCACAGGATCTTGATGATGAACCTTTATTCATCTTCAACCTTTATTCATCTGAAGATTTTTCTTCTGGTTTACTTCATGGTTATATCATAGTCCTGTTATGCTTAATGGAAACATGAATCTGCCATCTTTGAAGACTATGTAATCTCTTGCTTATTTTTGTTTGTTTATTTTCGTATCAGTTATCTAATGCAGCTGCCTTGGCACCAGTTCAGAGTGCCAACTCATCGAATTTGGTATCAACTGGACCCAAGGTTAAGTCTGTGTCGAGCTCGTTGTTGAACTATGTTCCTCTCAGCTCCTTCAGCTGGGATCAGGATAATGATCAACTGAAGGTGAGGATTTGCTAGTTTACAATATTATGTTAATTCATATATCGCCATTTAGTGTCCTTTTAACTATTTATAGCCCTAAGACCATAATTTTGCGGGAAATTGTTTTGTATTTCTTGGAATCTCGGTGTACAGTTGCGTCACTCCCCTGAGTTTCTTAAGTTTAGAGATGTTAGTGAACTTGGTCATTCGAAACAGTTTATCTTAATTGTGATCTGCACCTATCCTGTTTTCTCAGATTTATATTCCATTAGAAGGTGTTGATCAAGAGAAGGTTGAAGCCGAATTCAAGCCTATGTCTGTTGATATCAAATTGCATGACGTCCAAGGAAAGAATTACCGTTGTGCAGTGCCGAAGCTGCACAAAGAGGTCGTGCCTGAGAAATGTAAATTTATCGTGAAGCCCAAGAGAGTGGTTGTTACATTGGCCAAAGCTGCAAAGGGGAACTGGTTGGATTTGCACTTCAAAGAAGATAAGGTAATTCCTCAATTCTGAAGTGAACTGTTAACAGTGTTGCGAAAGTTTTGAAACTAATTAACAATTGGTGATGTTTTAGCTGAAGCCGAATATGGACAAAGAACGAGATCCGATGGCTGGGATAATGGACTTGATGAAGGTATGTCGAAAGCTTATCTTGCTACACACTCTTCGAGCTGTCAATGGGTTAGGCCTGTTATCTGACCAGTTCGAGCAGGTTAAGCTCGGGGTGGGCAATTTTCTGTTTTTATTGCAAAATTCGAACTCATGTTTACTTGAAAAACATTGGAACAAGTAATGGAGTATTCCTTAAAGGAGCTAGTTGATTAGGAGTTCTAGTCTTTCATTTAAATATGTCGTGTTCTTTTCTTTACTATACTTGGAATATTGTAGTTTAGTACCTAAAAGATGGTTCATTTCTCGGTACAAGACCTGAGAGATGAAATTTCAATTTAGGACCTAAAAGGTCCCTAAATTCTCAATCCAGGGCCTCAACATGAGATCTTAAATTGAGAATTTGATGATCGACCTAAAAGATGTCTGAATTCTCAATCTAGGATCTCAACATGAGGTCCTAAATTTAGAATTTTGATGATCTTTTAGGTCCTACATTGAAAATTTTAGAGATCTAACAATTAGGAATATGAAAATATTGCTGTGTGAAAGTCTAATTTTTCAGCGAATTATTTATTGAACATGTCTTAATTTTGTACTGAAAGGTAGTCAAATTTATAAAAACTTTTTATCTTTATTGAAAATCTTTAGCAAGTTTCATTAACATCGTGATGCAGATGAGAAGTTGATTAAAATATGTACGGGAATGTATTGATTAACCATCAAGCAATGTGTATAAATTAGGAATACATCTCAATTGAGTGAAAAATTTTCAGTCCACTCTTATTTTCTTAGTTCAAAATAAATGCATACTGCAGAATATTTTTTAGTTCAACTGAAATGTCTTTTTTTTTTTAATTTAATTTCAACCGTCCAAATTTAATCCTAAACTGAGATGAGTTTCTAGTCCTTATTTGATCCTCTACTGTGTGTGTGTATTCATTTGATGAGATCAGCTATCAATGTAGATGGTTATATCCATACAACTACTATATACAATATATAAAGTCTACATAATTCAATCCAATTTCAACTTCCACTTCATTTCCAGAACATGTACGAGGAGGGCGACGATGAAATGAAGAAGACAATTGCCAAAGCATGGACTGATGCAAGATCTGGAAAAGCAGCAGACCCGTTACAGAGTTATCGCTGAATATGACAGGTACTAGGTTTCGAGTTATAACACGGCGAGTGTCTTGCCATGGATTTGTCTACTTGGTTTTATGTTTGCATTATATGTGTTCTCGGGTTTTGTTTGAAAATGTAATGGTACATATGCCTTGTGCTATCACATCATAAACCGAAATTATGAATGGCGATTTTGCCCTTGTCGTTCGAGATGCTTTGTTTGCCTTTCTTTTGTCTATGGGGGGAAATATGTGGTTGATCCTGCCTAAATTGTTAGCTTTGCTTTCTATATATTTCAATATTAGTTATTTCTTTAAGAAATACATTACATTATTTACAAAAAAAAAAATGTATGATAAATTTACGAATAGCAAAGTCCATAAGATAGTACATTTAGCAAAATTAAGATGTTTTTTTTTAAAGTTAATGAGGTTGGCGCACAAGTTTGTGAGGTGTATAATATGAGTTCAAGCTTCATCTGTAGAGATTGATGGAATTTGTGTATATTTTTTTAGTGCACTCATTCGTAGCAAGGGTGAGTAAGAATCCAAAAAAAAAGAATAATAATAAAAATAAAAAATCGACCTGATTCGAAAAAAATTTAGTTGTTTCGGTTTTTATTCTAAAAATTCATTTCTGTTATTTTTCTCGCACACAGCCTATGCTTTGCTTTTTATTCCCTTTTTCAACCCGAAACTTGCTTAGATTCTACTGACTCGGATGCTGGTATATATACGTGGAGGGAGTGGATCATATAAGAAAATATCATCTCATGAGAAATAAGAATGAATTAGAGTCGTGAAATTAATAAAATATACGGTTGATATTTTTTCTCTTTTCTGCGATGTGCTTGATTGTGTTATAATAAAGCATACTGATCAAGCACATGATTATAATCCAATCAAGCACATAGCTAAAAAGAGAAAAAAAAAATATCAACCGTAGATTTTATCAATCTTATGGTTCAGATTTATTCTTATTTCTTATGTAGGGGTTTTTTCTAGAGGATCTGAATGATTATATTTTTTAGGGACTATTTTTTATATCTATTAATAAGTGGTTTTATATTATATTATTTTTAATTGGATTTACATTGGATTTTTAGTTGGGTTATCTTTATTTATTTTGTTTTATATTTTATATTTCGGTTAATCCAAAAATATTGAATTAAATCCAATTCGGTTAGATCATATGTTATGTTCCGTACGGTTTAGTTGGTCCTAAAAATTTTAGTTATTTTGATATGATTAATTTTCTTGGCACGAAATCAACCGAAATAAGAAAAAATAGAATGCTGACCCCATTGAACATCTAAAATCTATTAAAATTTTGAGCAATTTTTTTCTCAAAATTTCCAATTTGCATTTCGTATGAAAGAAGAGGTAGTTAAAGTTTGTCGCAATCAAACGGTTCGATTCAAATGACAAAGTTTTTATTGTCTAAAGAGAACTTCGAGCTTTCTAAAATTAAATAAATATTATATTTCTCTTCGGTGGGACGACAAATGCGTTGAAATGGGTCCAAGCCATCCCACATGCGTTCAATTCCGTTCAAATCCGACCATTTCAGTACGATCTAGTTTGCTTTTAAAAACACCGGTACCGTAGGCATTTATAATAGGTTGTTAACCATACTAATCATACGATGTAAGTTAAAGACAAAGAGAATTATCGATATCAACCATCTCGCGGTGTAGTGGGTAAGCACACCTCTCATGATCTTAAGGTCATAAGTTCGAGTATACGTAGTGACATCAAAGTTGAGTTTATTTAATATTGTACTTAAGTTCAAGAAAGAAAAAAAAATTATCGACGATCTTTGTGAAAAAAAAATTAATAAATATACTAATCACACGATGTAAGTTATGAAACAGATGATTCCGATGGAACAACTAATCTCCCTATATTTTCATAACTAAATAAATAATATATTCTTTTAGTGGGGCTGCAAATGCATCTAGATAAGTCAGGCTATCACGCGTGCGTTCAATTCCCATCGTTCGTTGATGATTTAGTTTGATACATGCATAATAAGTCGTTAAATATACTAATCATACGATCTAGTTCAATTTTCATTATTGGTCTATGATGTAGTTTGCTTTTAGAAATATCGGTACAATGTATATGCATGACGAGTGAGTTAAATATATTAATTATATAGTGCAAGTTAAGAAACAAAGAATTAAATAATTAGTACAATGTGAGTTAAGAGCTAAAGAATTAGATAATGTTAAGTGAACTATATAACCTTTTCCACCGAAATTAAAGAAATTTTATATTTCTTTTTAGTGCGACAGACAAATACATCCAGATGGGTCCATGCCATCAAGTATGTGTTCAATTCCTGCCGTTCTTCCATGATTCAATTTGTTTTTAGAAATATCGATACTATGTGTTTGCATAACGATTAATTAAATGTACTAATCATGCGAAGCAAGTTAAGAGATAAAGAATTAGATAATCTTAAGTGAACCATATCATCCCTTTTCTCTAAAATTAAACAAATATTATATTTTTCTTTAGTCGACGACAAACACATCCAAACGGGTCCACACCATTAAGCTTGTCCCAAAATTATCGGATGATTGAGTTTGCTTTTTAGAAATATCGACGTTACGTTCATGCGTAACTGCTCGTTAAATATATTAATCATATGATGCAAGTTAAGAAACAAAGAATTAAATAATTAGTAGAATGTGAGTTGAGAGTTAAAGAATTAGATAATTTTAAGTGAACTTTATGATCTTTTCACCAAAATTAAACAAAATTTATATTTCTTTTTAGTGCGACGACAACCATATTCGAATGGGTCCACGCCATCAAGTGTGTCTTCAATTCCCACCATCATCCATGACTGAGTTTGTCTTTAAAAATATCGATACTATGTATTTGCATAACAAGTAATTAAATATACTAATCACGTGAAGCAAGTTAATAGATAAAGAATTACATAATCTTAAGTGAACCATATGATCCTTTTCTCACCAAGATTAAACAAATATTATATTTCTCTTTAATGCGACGACAAGCAGATGCAAATGGATCCGTACCATCAAGTGTGTCCCAACATTATTTTGTGATTGAGTTTGCTTTTTAGAAATATCTACGTTGCGTTCATGCATAACTGGTCGTTAAATATACTAATCATACGCCCTAAGATAAAGAAACAAAGGATTAGGAATCTTTCCCACTTCTTTCACCTTCTTTAAAACACACAAAACGTTACGGCTAATCGAGATTAAAGTTAAACAAACAAGACAAGAATGGAAGGGGGAAATATATAGGGAAGGAGAAATCAAAGTCTACTAAAGTCGCGCTTATCGCGTTTGTCGGGGGAAATAGTGATAAACGCGTTTTCGGTGTTAGCGACATCTGCCAAAATATGAATCACTTTTGTGCCCTAAATGGCTGCTATGTGTAAACAAAAACGTCCATTTCTCCATCATTAGCAATAAACTCCACCTTTTCTTGTTAATGTAATGGTACAAGTTCAATGAATGTGAAGTGAAGATGTTTAGATTCCCTCCTATAAAAAAAAATATGGATGGACCTAAATCGAGGGTCAACATGGAAAATTACACGGTATAACAGTGGAGTGATCGATTTTCATGTGATAGTTCTTCGACATCGAAGATGAAGGGATTGAATATTTTGAAAAGCAGACGGAAATTCAAATAAATAGGAGATGAGTGTTTCGAGAGAAGAATTAATTATGTAAACTAAATAGAGATTGCAAATTTGTAAACTAATCCAAATTAATTAGAATTGCATGTAAATTTATCAATAAATACAATAAAATTTGGGTTCACAATAAGAAACAGAAGAATTAATTATGTAATTAGTCACAAATATGACTACATGTAGAGCATTGATAAATCACAACATTCACTAATAGGGAAAAAATGAATCGCGTTTGAACTTTGAATGTTTTACTTTACATAGTTCCATATTCACCACTACATTCTTAAATTATTAAATTTGATTTAATAATTTTCTTAATTTTTTCATTCCATGTGTTTTTATATTAATATTTATAATTCCATTTGTAAAAATTAATATAGGACACAAAAATTTGAGATTTTAGAAAAATATCAGATAAATTGAAAATTAGACAACTCAATAATGTAGTAAAATGTGGGAATACAGAATGTAATCTATAAAAAAAATTGTTATATTCTTATAGGGTGAGAAGTATGAATATCATAATAATTCGAACAATTTTTTATAATTTGTAAATTTTGAATAGTTGTTGAGGATAAAAATTCATTATCCCAAACATCCGGAACCTAAAGGTCCAACAGAGGTCCACAGCCCAACAAAGGATTTGAAGAATTATTCATGATGTCCTGAAAACCTAATCGAAGCCCAAGGTTCCCTTTATCATCGAAGCCAAAGCCCAGAGGCTAATTCAGAACGGACTAAGGACATGGCAACCTAAGCTCGAAGCTACCTCTCGTGAGGTTGAACTCGAAGATCACTTCCGTGCTGAGGAAGCCAACGCCCAGAGGCTATTTTTCTGCGGAATGTTCCGATCGTGTTCTATTCACCAAAAATCCACCCGTTGTTATTCTTTTTTTTAAAAAAAAAAAATAGGATAAATAAGAATGTAATTAAATGGTATCATAAATGTGTAAATAACATGTATTATTACATAGATAAAATAAGAAATTTAACATAAAATGTAACGGATAAAACTAAGCCTCTCAAACGAGGGGCTGAGGAATCCATTCTTTTGAAGGCGCCACTAGATTTTTACCATTTCAAGTAGTTTCTATAAAACCTGCAGCTTTTGCATAAGAATTGCCATTCGTGGATTCGTATTTTTGTTATATATTTATTTTTTATTTTCTTGATTTAGACAAGTAATAAGAATTCTTGTATTGAGTTCCTAAAGCATATTTTTCTAATATTTCTGACAGCATCGCAGGCCGATTTGCAAACGCCATGCTCGCCATAAAAGGTTAAAAACTATGGGATGTTACCTAAAAATTACCATAGAGAAATCTACAATTTTTGGGATAAAAAACTGGAAAAATATGCATTTATATCATGAAATATAATCAATTATGCAATTCTATTACATCGGGGTGCAGTGCTAAATACATTTTCCATGACCTTAAAAATCACGGATTCGAGTCTATGTGGGGACATCCGCGTGGGTTTATTTAATATTGTACTTAAGTTCAAAAAAAAAAATGCAATTCCATCCTAAACTTATTCCGTTATGCAATTATATCCCAAAATTCCATTTGTTATGTAATTATATCCTTAATAGTTGATATCGTAAAAATTTTGCTTATATGACCGTTAAACGTCATGCTTTTAATTATGTCGTCATAATTTGTGTTGCAACGAATCAGAACAATATCATTTTTCATTCTTTAGAAACCTTTGTGGATCATATTTATCTTTTTATTTTTACTACTAATATACAACAATATTTCTAAATAATGATAAACGACGTTGTTTTAATTCATTGCAACACAACTTATGACCACGTCACTGAAAAACGCGGGGTTTAATGACCACGTAAGTAAATTTTTTACGATGTCAACTACTGAAAATATAATTGGATAACAAATGAAACTTCGGGAAATAATTGCACAATAAAAAAATTTTTGAATATAATTACATAATTGACTATACTAGGGAATAGAATTGCATATTTCCTCTATAAAATTTGTCTACAAGCATTTATTCCCAATGTATGTGTGTACTACGGAGGACTAAAAAAATTAAAATTGGATTACGAAATTTATTAATAAAGAGGTTAATATATGATGAGAGCACAACTGTGTATAATTTTTTTTTTAAAATTTGGCAGTTACATATACAAATATATGTATATAGTAAAAAAATGGAGGTAGAAATGTATTCCGTTTGTTAATATGGGTCGTCACTTTGTGCTTATATATATGTATGTATGTATAATCAGATTTCTCTTTTTATTTTTTTGATACCCGATAATCCATGTCTTTATATAGTTAAGTTCAAACCACAAAACTATACATGGACAAAAAAGAAAAAATATTATTCACGAGCAGCTGTGTAAATCTATAAATAATTAGATTTATTTTATAAATTACTTTAATGAATTTCAACTCGATAAATTTAGTGAATAACTTTGGTTAAATAATGAAGTTTGAGTTTGACATGCTGGACCCATGAGATTGCGTTGCTCTGTTCGATAGAGTTCTTAAAAAGAGTGAAATTCAATTCTTTAGAAAAAAAAAAAGTTGTTTGTTGATATATTTTTTTGTCAAGGAAAGAGAAAAAGTAGAGATGAATTGAAATTTGAGTTTATTTTGACAAGAATCATTTTTTTAAAAAAATGGGATGTAATTTTTTGGAAAAAAAAAACTCAATCAAACAATTAGTAAACGTTTTGTAATAGTTACTATTTTATACTTGAGTTAATTGCAGGAATTAATACAAGAATTACCCACTTTTGCAATTTTCACACAAATTTTCAAACGTTACATATTATAACATAACATATTTACTTTTTGTAATTTTCACATTAACTTTAAAAAGTTGCAAGTTTTAACATAAGAATTATTTACTTTTGCAATTATCACATAAATTTTTAAATATTGTAAATTTTATTATATTCTTTTGAAATTTTATAATTTTAACATATAACTTTTTATAACAATATAATCAAACATATTTAGCTGGTTAATCATGTGCATATGGTGAATTTTATTAAGCGTGACATTTCTTTTTATCATATTTAATGAACATATTATCTTTCATTATCTAGTGAAATTGATTAAAAAACATATTTATAATGAAATTTAATCATCGAGTCACAGATTTATGACAAGTTTTAAGGATTTACACCCAATTTGAAGGTAATAATATTTGATTTTGAACATTCATACACTTTAAAATATTACAATTGATGCACAATTACTTAAAATAAATAAATTTGATATAGTCAAATCTAACAGATCTTACTGAATTTTTTGTTAATATTAAAAATTGCAAATTTTGAAATTTTATGTGAAATTTGCAAAAATATTAAAATGTTATGTTAAAATTTGCGATATTTAAAAGTTTGTGCGAAAATTGCAAATAAGTAATTATTGTGTGAAAAATTGCAAAAAATGAAAATATTATGTTAAAATATGCAATGTTTGAAAATTTGTGTGAAAATTATAAAAGTGGATAAATGTTGTATTAATTCCTGTGATTAATCCAAATAATAATTCACACGTCTTTCTCTCGCAGTAGTAGATACTAAACGGCTAAATCGAAGTTGTCGTGCTAGACATTAATTACTTAATTAATTATATAGTTTAATATTAATCTAAAAGTCAATAATTGGTAGTTGAAAGTATTAACTGGATATACATGTTCTTTTATTATTATTATTATTAAAGAAAACATGACCAAGAATTGAGTGACAGATTGATTGTATGGTGCACCAATTATTTGGGGAGGTCTAGAAAATTATAACATAGGAATAGATAATTGCAATTTGTATGCTTTTTGTGGGGCTCAAAGTCAAATTCGTCCAATTATTTTCTTGCCAAAATCTAGTCTAAATCTCAGGGGAATTAAATCTTGTCAGCTAAGTGTTTGAAAGAAATTGCAATTATTTAAGAAAATGACATGCTTAATACATGGGATGCATGTTCCAGAAATGAAAATTAAGTCATCTTATAATTTTAAGAGTAATTTTTATTTCTAAAAAAAATTCAATTTTTCTTTGGACACGCTCTTAAATTTACCCCAAACTTTAAAATATAACATTTTGAGGTCCAAATTTAGAGCAAGACCTAAATATATCCCTTAACTTGTTAAATATAACAATTTAAGATCCAAAAATTGAGCATGTTATCGATCCAAACACATAATATTAGAATGCATAAACTTTTTTTTTTACAATGAAAATCATATTTGACATATAATACAATGAATACATTCAACATATATTCTAATTTATATGAATTTTCTTCGATGTGTAAGAGCTAAAAACTGAATAATGATGCATAGTTTATTATATAATAATAAACTAAATAAGATGTAATAATGCACTACTTGATACGGATGTTTTTACCTTAAAAAACATTCTATACACATTATACATATTATTTATTGCATTATTATGTAACAGTTGTGTATTATTGTGAAATTTTAATTCTTACAAAATGAGAATTTACTACTCTACGTGTGTGTATACCTCATGTTGGATGTCCTTTTCTTTTAAAGTGAACCTATAATTGCAATGAAAAGTGGAAATCTAAAAGAGGAATTTATATATCAAAGGAAATAAATACCTTGATATAGACCACCATAAATTAGATAACAAAAATGCTGTATGGTGCTCCCAAACTTAAACCTTGAAGAATCTACTAGATTGCATATTTATTAATAGTGAAGAATTGTTTAAATTGCGAATTTCGATTCAATTTTTAAATGCAAGAACTTGCGTTATACTGCCTAAACGATTTAAGTGGATCTAAATATTTCATTTTCACCAATCCAAATCCATACCCGTCTTGGATCCTAAACTCAAATTCATATTCTTCGTGATCCTAAACTTAAACTCGCCTAAATAATTTAGACGGTCTAACGAGAGACCTCCTCATAATCATTTTTTTTAAATTCACTAGAGGCGTCAAATTGCAAGTTGAATAGATATCACCTAAAAGTAAAATCAAATATATTTGACCAGATAACATTCACAGAACCACCAAAACTCCATTTGCTTTGTATTTAAAAACAAAGTGAAGTACTCTTAAAAATAAAAAAGTATTTATTTATATTATTTTTAATTAAGAGGAATAAAAATTAGAAGTAAATTTTGAATGTATTTTGATGAAAATTTTCTATTCAAAATTGCAATTTTGCAGAAAAAAAAATGTAAACGGAAGGAGTCTAATCTATATATATATTAAACAATACCCTCAAATTTTTTTTTCTGAAAACACTTTACCTTAAATATAATTTAAAGTATAAACTAATTAATTAACAAATATTTTTAATATTTTTATATGATTGTTATTATCTTCTTTCATATATTCACAATAATGAATAAATTTATTTATTTAATACTAAATTATTTATAATAATGTATACATGCATGCTTACGCATCGATAACTAATTCCCGATAATATAAAAAAGCTGGTGTCAAAATTGCAGCGTGTCATTTCTCTATTGTTAAGGTTTTCATTATAATATTCTTATATTTGTCGAAATTACTGGTCATGCGTATGAACACTTGGAAATTTTCAAAAGTCAATTTTGAGTTCAGACACTAACAAAAATTACAGATAAATATTACTATTATTATTATTATTCTACCATGCTAAATTCCTTCAACTTTATCTCAAGCATCTATCTAACCAAGTCAAAACAAGTACAAAAGTTTGACGAAATAAGTAGAGACATTTTAGATAAATGTTATAGTTGCATGTCGTTTAAGATGGCAGAAGAAAATATTTAAATTAATGCAGTCACAAACAGTTGATTAATATTTATTATTTAACTCATGCTGTATGCTGACTTGTAGTGGCAGTGGTTGTTAGGTTGAAGAATACTATGAATTAAGCCACAATAAAATTGAATTTCTATAAATGTACATTAATTGTTCACACGAGATTGTTATTAGGGTTTTAATATTGTATCATGATTGAGGTTATTTTTAATTAATCACAAATCGATTCTGCTTATATTTTCTTCATTCAATTCAACGGCAAACGCAAATCCGATCAAAGTTTTTTGGGTTTCTTTATTGTATCTACAATGTACATACTTAATAATATTGTTAGGTTGTGGAACTTGATAATATAATGGCGTATTATCAGACAGTTCCCCATAGAGTTGTAGAGCACTTGGGTTTATCAATTGATAGATTGTATCAATTGGGTATAAACTGTGTAATAGAGGGGCAAATTTCATAAGGTTCTGAATATTTATTTTGACTAGGATAAGATATTGATTTTCAAATCAGATTAGATTTGTTTTCTGTTATAAATTGGTCATCTTTGTAATCGATTTTGTTGTGCTTACTGATGTACCTACATAATTATCTCTAGTGTTCTCTTGTGTTTTCATTGTTATATAAGTTGTGTTTTCATCATTTCTTTTTTGTCGAACATCAGTAAAATTTTGATATTTGGCATTGAGTTATAAGTTAATTCACTTCATTATCAAACAATTCCATTAAAAGTATTGCGAGTTTTCTTGATATAAAATATTTGCTTCTCAATTTTGAACATCAAGACAAAATCAAAAAGGACAAAGGGAGGAGAAAAACTACTTTTTGCTGCAAATTAATGTGGGGGGGACAATCTCACATACCATAAAATTAGTCTTTTGTGGAGATAATGAAACTGTGGGTCATATATTCTAATATTTAGCAATTATTATTTTGATTGAAAAAAAAAACAGAGAGACTAAAGAGAGAAATAACGGCCACATTTAAGGCGTTTTTCAACCATAGATGACATGTAAATAGTAACATTTTCTCATTTAATAATAAAAAAATAAAATAAAAGCTGAAAATCCAAAATTCATAAAGGAAAACAGAGAAAATATATTTTATTTAATTCCCACCTTCAAACTAGTCAACCATCTTTTCCTCACTCTGGGATTCCAAAGCTTTGACACCACTTACATATATATTTATAACTATACATGCTCCTACCCGAGAAATTCTATGCTAAATCACAACATATGAAATTTCACTACTTATTCATATATCGTGGACACTACACAAGAATTTCCCTTCTACAAATCCTAATATCTAAAAATTAAAAAGAAAAAAAAATCTAGAGAGGTAGTGAAGACTTCTTCTCAAAGAGGCTCAACCTATTATCACCCAATCTAGTCTTATAAGCTGAATTCTTGTATTCACACCATGTGAATTCCTTATACAAACTCTCCTCCCCTTCCTCCATCACCGACGCTAACGGCGTTATCTTCTCCGGCAATGGCGCCCCTCCGAAATATATCATTGACACTCTGGATTTCGCGTTGTCCGCCAAAACCCGATGCTTCACGCTCCGTAACCTCCCGTTAGTCATCACCTAACAAAATATGTATGCAATTTTAGTATAAAATATTTTAATGTTTTTCAATTCCAATTATTTATGCCATTTACAACATTATAATTCAAATATAAGATAAAATAAGTAAAGTAATTCATTAATTTTAAGATTAAAATTATAAATTTTTAGAATTAAAATTAAAAATAAATTTTTTAGATCAAAATAAAATGAGAGAAGACCGAAAAATGCATGCAATTCACTTGTCATAAATAGACCATGAATAAAATGTTAATCTCACCTGCAGTGAGTCACCAACATTGAAGAAAAAGGAGGTGGGGTCAGATGGGACAGACAGCCACGTGCCATCTGTGCTGCATATTTGCAGACCCGATGCATTGTTGGATCTTAAAACGGATATTATTTGCGGGTCGGTGTGCTCACCGAACCCGATTAGGGCCCTCCCGCTTAGAGCTTGAAGCTCCAGGCGGGACGGGTAATGATTGAGACGGAAGCAAGAATCGCTGCTTTCGTCTCTGATGAGGCGACTTAGAATGTTCCTTGATCCCATATTCATTTCCTCGGCAATCATTTCGAGGACTAAACTTGCCATATCTCTCACCATTGATACGTACTCCTTTACCATTACACTGCATATAGGTACGATTGATCGCTATGCAAGAATAATTTGTATAGAGAAATATTAAAAGAGAAGAGATCGAGTCCAAAATTAAAAAATAAAGAAAATGTTAAAGAAGAATGAATCAGGGTTTAGAACTGTAAAGATCAATGTTTAGATGTTTTTCATAAATATTTAATGCCTTTTAATTTCATTATTCAAAAAAGAAAAAACATGAAATATTAAAAGAAAGCATATTCTTAATCTGCACCAAAGACTTCTTTTATAGAAACCGCTTCCTAAGTGTGTGTTTGAAGGAGAGAGAATATGCACGCGAAAACTTTACCTGTTTTTTTTTTTTTAAATGTAAGAAATATAAAAAGAAAAAAGTCCTTATCTTCCAAAAAGTTTCCAATACTATCAGTGTCAAAAAATTCGGACGTGGAATTCATTTTTAGAATCTTTCCATCTCAACATGAGAAAAGAAAAATCCGACGTTGCCCAGTCAGAAATCCGATCACAACATTTTTTCTCCAAAAATATCATCAGGATTAAAAATGCAGCAATCGAATTTCTGACACGGCACGTCGGATTCAACATGGAAAAGAAAACCCGGCATGCTAGTCAGAAATCCGACGCTGGATATATTTATATCCAGTGTTTTTCTTTTAAAAAAAAAAAA
>AYJT01036971.1:0-10781 GCA_001278415.1 Ocimum tenuiflorum
CATAAGACGAATCTTATTTCAAGTAGACCAACAATTTAATTCCAGATCTAGCAAAATGAATCCTATGATTACCTTCAAATTAAAAATAAATGAATAAAACAACTAAAGGTCTTTGTAGCAGCAGGGCTAATCACTATCTATTACGTATATACATGTATAGGTACTCTTTTTTTTTTGCAATTCATTCGTATTGTTATCGGTAAAAAATAAAATAAAATGCTATAAGCTAATAATTTATATCATACGTATAATATTTAATCTTTGACACGAATTAAACAAATAAACAGAATAAATTTGGCATCATGCGATTTCCAAAACCTAACTAAAATAAACACACAACATAAAATATTTCGAGTGGAGTTAATTTATTCGCTCATCTCAATATATTTATTTCTAGGATATGCGAACACAATTATTCTAATAAATCTATCAAACAAATTATTATACACTGGATTCTTAATTAATCTGTCCCAAAATTTGATTCTCTCTAAGTGTTAGAAAACCAAAATAAATCTCCATTTAGTCTCTTAAAACACTCGCGAATTTACTAAATTATAATTTATTCAATAAACATCATCATGGTTTATATTATCGAATATATATATACACATATATATATATATCTTGAAAGAAGGTCAGGATATTACACGACCCCAATTTGATCGAATTGGGTGAGAGTGATTTATCTCCGATGATTATTACACATGTCATTGGTACAAACAATGTAACACCATTATGTAGCGAAAAATCTCAACAGAAAATCCAAACGGTCCGAAAAGAATTCTCCACATTTCAAAAGAGAGTAGGAACATCCAAAGCTATCTTCCATTCACATTCAACTACCAATTTTTGAACATACTGTCCCATTCACATTGGAAACCATCACCACCAACCATCATAGTCTCCAACAATTTCAGTCAATGAAATCAATAAAAAAATAAATATCAAACCTAAAACACAATAAATTTTTTACACCCAAGCAACAGCTAACATGGAAGAGAATCACAGCAGTTGCCAGTCATCATCCTGCCCCAGATTCTCCAGTTCATCGGTGTGAACGAGATCATTGTCTCGAGTTGGCCTCGGGGAACTGCGCATCTCAGCTATGGTGAACAATGGAGAGCCATTCGACTGATCGGCTAGTTTCATCGCGCGTTCACAGAAATCATCAAAATCGCCTGTTCCAGAATCAAATGTGAAATCGATATCATCAATAAGAGGAAATTGCATTTTTGGTTTCATAGGACATAGTCCCGTTTCATTTTGGTTCCACCGAGAAGTTATTTGTTTGCATTTTTTAAGTTGAGAATAGAGAAAGAAGTACAGATACAATTTGAATATATTTCGGAGGGATTCCTTTTCCTAGAAAAGAGAAGCGTACTTTTCCAGAAGAAAAGAAATGCTTTAGTTTTAAAAAAAATTGTGTTTACATTCACAATAATATGCTTTAGTTTTAAAAAAAATTGTGTTTACATTCTCAATTATATAATTCATTCACAATAATATAAACTTCATATAAAATAGTATCAAGAGTTAACTTCTTTTGATGTGTATGCAATTTTTTGGGATTAGAAGTGCAAAAGTTTATCAATAATGAGACCAAAAATGCAAGTATGAGAGTAAAAGTGCAACTATTTTGACCAGTATGAAATGGGACCGTGTCATGTGGAACCGGAAATGCAATGAACTCTCATTGATAACAGCAAATGACTAGTTTGAGTTTGATGCAAGATGAACTTACTTTTGTCCCTGCAATAAAATCCAATCGCCAAGGATGAATCGATGGAATCCAGAACGATGTGTCTCACCACACTGCATTTGGTTACGATGAGTTGAAGAACGGTTGACAAGACAGAAAATATTTTGAGAAAAACATCGGATTAAAAGATTGGGATTGTGATTGATTTGACTCACTTGCAATGGTAAGATGAAGTATCAGCATCCACGTTATCCTTCTTGATGTCGATTACCTACCATACCAATCAAACAGCCAGCAAGATTAGGATTTTATACACGAGCTTCAACAGCCGTACGCGCATTACTGGAAAGCTCATAATCGAAATAAAGCGACACGTACAAACACAATCCAGATAGTAATTAATTTCCAATTAGGACAACATCAAAGTCTTGTAGCTTCCTACACCAAGTAAAAAAATCATATCAAGTGTATTGGACAGTACAGTGAAGACCAAGACAATGGACAAGTGTGAAATGAGGTGGGGAAACAAGACAAAATCTATAGCTATGTCTACTATAAAAGTGCCTATTTTCTTACAAATTTCATGTTGCATATTTTATCCCTCCCAAATATTTGATTAAAGGATAATAATGTAATTTACATATTTTTATTGAATATTATACGTTATATGATTTTGTAATTATATATAACCACAATATTATTCAAATTTATTATACTTATTCGTCTAGAAGAAACTTCACTCTAACCTAGCATATCATATGAAAATTATTTAATTAAAATACACAAAATCACTTTACACATGCGAATATACGTACAAGACAAAATAGAATTATGAAATGTAGCTATCACTTATTGGAGCAGTAAGCGTTGGCTAGCATAATGTAGGCCTCGCAAATCCCAAATTAGTACTAGAACTAAAAAGAAAGTTATCGTATTGTTGGAGTTCTAATTTATAATTCTGGGACAATGGTACACCCATGCAAACTTGAAGCAGACCAAGAAATGGATAAAAAGATTTTCCTCTTGCATAGGTTCATGTAATTAATAACGTCGCTACTAAAGGATACCTAGATGGAATTTTAGCAAGTCGGATTTCATTGACAAACATCCAATTTTAGGAATATCTACAAAAGGCACAAACTTAACAATCAGATACCATGCCAGAAACAACAACTAATATTATCGTGTCCATGTTATTTTTTCCAACTTTCCTTTTCTTCTTTGGAGTTGCTTGCTATCAATTGAACCATCTTCCCTTCGACAGTCAAACCACACACATAAACAACCCAAAACCACAACAAAAAATCTAGAAAACCCTAGATTAGTATCATAATCAAATCTTGGCCTTGAAGCATTATCGAGCAGATATAGAAAACCAAGTATTTTCTTTTATCATGAAATATGTAATGACACATCCATATGATAAAAAATTGAGAGCATTGTACTAGGAAATTTGCATGAACCTGTTGAACTTCATGTGGATCCAAATAAAATGCTGTTTCATCTTGCACTCCAACTATATACGTTGAGGCGCCAGGTCTACCACCCAATATACCAAGGCTTTGTGGAAATTTGAATGTGGCACACAGAAGTGGAATATACCTATTGTTGCGGCAAAAAAGGAATATCATAAGTAAACATTAAGGATCATCCTCAATCTTCCTGTGCATATTCAAGCAGATATACAAAGAATAGGAAAGATGTGAGAAGAAAGAAAATGAGTAGCATGGACTACACATATCACTGGGAAGAATACATCTTGAAACAAGCATTAATGTGTTTTGACGATATTTTAGAAGGATAAAGTGGGGAAATTTTATCCCCGTAAACAACCCAGGATTCCTTCCAAGTTCAAATAGTTCTTCCTTCAATTTTATCAGCTTCTCAAAAAATACAAAATCAGATTGGTAAAATAGGTGAACCTTTTATGAGTTATCTATAGAAACTTTATTTTGTTATTATCGTAGAGGGAGTTGATGATTGAACCCCATCACTCACCCTTTTTGAAGGAATTCTCTAAACAGGTATTCTGCACATTATTTTCAATTGAAGTGTGCCATCTGTTCATGTTCAAAGAGAAGGAAAACTTCCCAAGTCTTCAACAACAGACCTAATGCAGAGTAGTTTATTGTATATATCTAGCCGTTTGAACCAGTTTTTCGGTCCACATTGAAATGCTAATTCACTTTAGAGGGTGAAACAATTCTATCACGAAGTAATAAATGATAGATTTTAGCTAGAAAACGAATTCCTCATGTGAATACTCAAGAACATTTCGGAAAATACTATTTTAAGAAGAAATGGTCCCAGCAATTAAGTCATAGCCATACTAAGCTAGTGCCTCTATTCGAGATTTATAATCCTTTAACCCATCTCATGAATAAAGACCAAGATCCTATAATAAGCATGACATAATTTCATAAGTCCAATATTACGATTTTTATTGTCTCGACCAAGTCGAATACTCCAACAATGACTAGTAAATGTTACAAACACTTATCAGATCAGGGGAAGTGCACGAGGATTAGCACATTAGATGGCGTCGTAACAAGGAACCATGCAAAAGCGAAAAATAACTTACGTAATGGACTTCAGTTCCAAATTTTTAGCACATAGACATACCGTGGGTTGACTTTATCCAATCCTAAGACCAATGGAACCATCAATAGAATTGGTGCCCAATCAGCTCGGCCTCTACTCAACTCAGAACAATATCTCGATACGTCCTCGACACAAAGGACAGGAGCACCACCTCTTTCTCCGTCTTCATCACCTGAAACGACATATACAGCCATTGAGGACATGACTCCACCGTCGCTTTCCTCCCTCTTATTCCGCACCAAACTTTCCCAAGCACGGCACATGGCATAAGGGCCCACCCAGGAGCCCACAGCAAGGCCGTAAGCACTTCCTGCTTCGAGAAGATTGTGTATAGAGAAAGGTGAATCTGCAGCATCCCCAAATAGATGCAATATCTCCACGTAACTTTCAACGAGTGGCTACAAAGAAGAAAAAAAAAAACAGAAACATATTGCCATTAAATATACAAGTCAATAATTCAGGCTATGTCTCATTTCTAAAAATAGAGAGCATGTGTATCATGTTTCTCTAAAATATATTTCTCGCTTCCATCACTTATCATTAATTCTTCAAATAGTCACACATCAACTAAAAATGAACATGGACATCCGACATTAGTTGCAATAAACAAAATTTGTGCAGTCAAATGTGATCTCTCATAAGGCCTAATAAAACCAAACTTTCCAATGCATGATGAACAAGATGTAGATGAAATTTTTATTACCTTGTTTGGAGATTTCCTCCACGATCTTCCCAACTTATGAACCAAAAATGCCTGCTCACAGGGGAAGAAAATCAGCACAAAGGGTGTAAATAACACATTACGAAAAATCAATAAAGACAACAAAAAAGAAACACGTGTAATGCCTGTGCAACAAGCATCTGGCTGCTCCGAAGCATACAACCCCAGTTCACGTCACTAATATACTTCGAATCCCCAATGGGTGAAAAACCTGCCACATCAGACAACCATTCCAACCACATCATCCTCATATTCTGACAAGTACATAAACAAACAATAGAGTTATGCAACAAACGCTACCTTTGCGGTATGTGATCAAAATCCGTGATGAGAAATCCTCAACAAATGCGGCAAACCCCTCACTCTGAGTAGGATTTGAAGATTCCTCACCTTCCTGAGCCACATGATAACAAACTCCCAAAAGCCAAATATCACTACTGGAGTTCGACAAATTCGCCCGATTAAAACCTAAAATCCTCCTCATTGATCCACCATTCATCATCACTCTCCTCACTGCAGCTCTACACGTCTCATAATAATTCTTCCCACTAACAGACTTCTTCCTAAAACCGCTACCGCACTCACTTTTCTTCGGACTACCACTCGAATGCCCGAAAATCGACACAGTGGGCGGCCAAATTCCCAACCAAAGTGCCGATTTTTGGTGCTTGCTAGCCGGCTCTGCCTCGCCGGAGACAGAACCCGGAGATTTTATTGGTGAATTACAAAAGCCCAATTTTTTTCTACTGGAACTATCAATAGGATTAGTAAAACCCTTCATCAACTAATTAGGAAATCGCGAGAGGTCGATAATTGGTGCCGCATAAGAACAGAAGCCTCCACGAATCATCTATTCCAATATCTAGATGAGAAGGGAGTAGAAGATCTTTAACTATACAATAAAACCAAAACCCATGAAAAAAAAAAAAAGGCATCTTGATCCTAGTCTTTGGCATTACTCGCCGTCTAATTTGAGAAGAAAATAAACTGCATAAGCATAAATGATTATTGAAAAATGGGAAAAACAGATATCGGAATAGAAGAGAAGATTTAGGGACGATGCCGCTTACCGGAGATGTGAGCGCGAAGAGAGCAGAATCGGAAGAAGGTGATATTAAGTTGGAATTAGAGGAGAAATTATTCGGTTGCGTATGCTTTACTTTCCTTCTTTTGAGGTTTCTTTTATAGTTGTTCTCAAGGGGTCCTATCAGGCGCTTGGTTTACTGGGATAAATACTAATGATTCTCGTTCATAAATTTGATTTGACCAACGCTATCATTAATTCTGCATTTTTACTATTCGTTATGCAATCCGCCACTTATGTGTTATGCAGAAATTTAATTGTTGTTATACAGAAATTCAATTTGTTATTATGTATTAATAACATATAATACTATGCAGTTAATTCAAAATATATTTTGTAAAATATAAAAACATATAAAATATAGGTAATATATTTTGAATTAACTGCATATTATTATATATTATTACTACATAATACCAAGTTAAATTTCTGCATATTAGTGTTATTACTGCATAATAGTAAATTGAATTTCTGCATAATACATAAGGGACGGATTGCATAACGAATGACAAAAACACGGGATTAATGCTAGTCGTTGATCAAGTCAGATCTATGGACGAGATCAATTAGCATTATCACACCAAATTGTATTATCACGTGATCACGATCCTATTCTCAAATGCTTAAATTAATACAATAATTTTAATTAAAAAAAATTTGTGTTGTGTAGTATATATAAATATATTGCAAATATCATACCTCAAAAAATATATTGCAAACATCATTGCTTTGATAAAATCCTAGGGGCAAATCAAAAGATATTTATATTGCATACATAATTTTTTCAATGGATTTAGATATGTAAAGATAAGTTAATTAAAAATCAAAGATAACTCCTCGTACCTTCAATTATATGATAAATTATTCAAAAAAATTTAATTACATAACAAATTATTTGAAATTTTAATTGGATGACAAATTATATGGATTTTTTTTATTATATTATGGATTGTGTTCTCCGATGGCGGGAAGCTGACTCTGCACCTTAGATTGTCCAATTTTAGATTTCAGTCATCTTTCCACCGCTACATTAAACTGGTGGCATGAAAGTTTACATTGTAGCATTTCGTCTTCAGAGAAAACAATCTCTTATATAACTAAACAAAATTTACATCATTTATCATGTTATTGAAAATTCAGATAGTTTGTCGTGTAGTTAAAATTTTTAAGAGAATGTAATAATGGAACTTTTCGTATTAAAATAACAAGAGAGACAAGAATTTGTGTAACTGGGAATCTTGGGCAGTTGGACCGAATCGATTTTGACCTCCAACATTATGCAATTAAGGATTTGATCAATTTTCAGATTAGGATCTTTTTATCTTTGATTTTTTATGAACAAATTTTAAATCTTGAAGATAATTAAAACTTTTACTAAAAATTAATAGAAAATGTTTAAAAAGTTAAAACATAAATTACATTGAATTGGTGGCATGGAAGTTCAACGATGCAGCTTTCGAAGAAAATAATTCATCGTATAATTGAATAAAATTTATATAATTTATCATGTTACTGAAAATTCGACAGTTTCATGTAACTAAGAATTTAAATTAGTTTGTTTTGCATTGAGGGTAGGCCAATTTCCAATTAAAACAAATTTAATCTTGAAGATAAATTAAACTTTAACTTAAAATTAATATAAAGAGTTTAAAAGTTTAAAACATAAATTTTATGAATTTTTTATGGTCTTAGGTTGGTAATTTCAATCGTAGAAGTTTTGAACTTGTACTCCATCCATATTATTATGCGATGGAAAGATGACTAATATCTAAAATTTAATAATTCGAAGGTGCCAAACTGACATTCTAGTATTGAGAAAATAATACATTATATAATTGAACAAAAAATCACATAATTTGCCATGTTATTGAAAATTTAAAATAGTTTATTATGTAATTGAGGGACGACGAATTTCCAATTTAGAATCTTTTCATCTTTAACTTTTTTTTAATGAACAATTTTTAAATTTTGAGGATAATTAAGACTGTATCTGCAAATTAATATAAAGTGTTTAAAAGCTTGTACTTTAAATACTAGATTGGTAATTTAAATAGTAGAAGTTTTGGACTTGTACATAAATAAACAATACACTTTAGAAGCTCCAGCATAATTATGTAAGAAATTAAATGTAATAACAAATTCATACATCAGAACACTTTGCTAAAGTTAGAAACTCAACTGGTTCAAATCTTTTCATTCAATTCCACATCGTCATATTCACCAACTGACGGCTAATGAGATTTCCACTAGCTAATTTGTATAGAATTCATGAATCAAATAAGTAAATAAAGAATTAAATGATGAAGATAACGATGATGACACAACAAAATAATATTTAACCAATAAACGAACCAAATAAGAAATCAGACCAAAGTAATACACTTCAGTTTATTTTCCGTACAAAACTCATAACGTGATTTATTGTATCAAATTCTTGTCAAATCATCATCATATCGCGCCAATCCCAAAAAAAAAACCATGTTTTTAAGTTGTTTGTCCTAGCATTTTGACCTTCATACAGATCAAATGAGAAACAATCCGAAGGGTGAAAGAATATAATTTCAATAATAACTCCAAACAATTGTTCAATTACATGTCAAACTATCCGAATATAAATTATCAATTATATGATGCACTATATGAAAACGGACTGTTTTCTTCAGTTACAAAAAGCTAATTGTGCACCATCGAATTGTTTAATTAGAGTTAATTTTCCTTAACTGCACTAAACTGGATATAAAAGTTCAATGATGCACACTTAGCCTTTTATCACAAAAACACATAATTGAACAAAATAAATATAGTTAATCATAATTAAAAATTCAATTAGTTTGATATATTATTAAAATTTGCAAATAGTTACGAGGGTTTGATATTTCAATAAGACAATGGCTCAAAAAGAAACAAGGAATGAAAGAATAACTCAATCCTTTCCAAATCAAAGGGGGAAAAAAGACGAGTCAAGGCTCAACTTCATTGTCAAAGAGGTCTTGCATTAAATTGTACTTTTAAGAGAAGCCAACATGACATTTGCTACATACTTCCTGCTTATCTTCACTGCTTTCCATTACACAAAGCAGAGGGAAATAAAAAAAAAAAAAGGGGGTAATCTATTGCGCCACCACTAAAATTGATAAATTACACATTTACTTTCATTAAAAGGTGACAAATAAAGAATCCAAATAGGAAACATCATCTCTTGCAAGCTGTGGTCTAAAAGTTTGATCAGTGAGAAAAACTCTTCCATGTAGCACAAAAGCAACACCAACTGAACCAATTTAATGTCAACTTCTTCCTATTTACGATGGCCTGCTCGATTTCAATCTTAAAATGAAACAAGGAATCCAAACTCCATTTCAGGATCCCCATCATTAACGGCCCATCTTGCGCTTCTTTGCCTGCCGCATCCTTTCCCTTCTTTCTTCCTCTTCAATCAGGCGGAGCTGTTCTTCGTCCTCTTCTTTGGCAACTTTTGCACTGGACAATAAACAGAACATGTCAACAGAGTCAAAATTCGGAGCTGTTTCTTATAAGGAAAAGATATTAAGAGCCCAGACATCAGAGAGAATATGCATATGTAATGGACATTAATGATATGCTGATACAGTATTTACTGAAGTTTGAATAAGCATGGACTAAATTCTCTTCACTGCCAACTATGTTGAACAGAAATGAACAGCAGAATTTTCATAAAAAATTTTCCATTTAAAGAAACATTGACGTCTAAATGAATGAATGTAAAAGTTCAAGTGGCTAATTTACAAACAGCAAAAATAATAAGAGGATAAAAAAGGGAATCATATTTATTTTTTATTTTCGGATTCATAAATAATGCGGATGATTGGAAACATGAAAAAAGCCATGATGAAACAGTATATGTGAACCCAAGAAAATATTTGGAGCATCTCACTGACCTCCATTTCTCCTCCTTCATAATATCATCAAAATTGGCCTCCATGCCACGATCATCATCATCTTCATCTCGAAACTTGTTGGGATTATAACTGTAAGACAATAGTAGTCTCAAATACCCAAACGGAAGATAATTGTTACAAAAAAGTTTCCAGCCAGAGAACTTTAACTACCCAAACATTTGTCTGATCATATTTATAGCATTGTCATCGTCAGAATCTTCATGATGTCGTGGCCTCTTCGGTTTTGCCTTCAGTCGTTCGTCCCGCAATGGAGCACGCGATGGCTGCCTTGGAGGTGATCTCTTCAACTGCCAAGACCATCAAATAACCCAAAAAAATACATTAAAACTTCTCACAAATGAATGCAAATGATTTATTTGTAAATTATAACGGCTCATACCTGAACTTTGGAGGAAGGCAATGATTGTTTACTTATAACTTTAGGCTTGCTAGTTTGTGGGCTATCTTTTTGCATGGGTCTTCTCATAACTGAAGGCTGACCATGCGAGGAACTAGGTCTATTATTGCTAGATTGCAAATTCGAAGGAGTAGGTTTACGTGCAACAGGCGGGCCAGGTGGAGTTGGTTTACGTGCACCAGAAATATTATTTTTTGGAACAGGTTGGGTCACCTTCCCTGTAGTAGGCACCGAACTCTTTGCAGGTACAGGTTTATGTCCAAGAGGCCGACCAGGCCCACTTCCATTATTGCTACTGAACTGTTTCCTAGATTCTGGCACACTTCCATTATTGCTACCAAACT
>AYJT01036988.1:0-12022 GCA_001278415.1 Ocimum tenuiflorum
TCATAGGTGGAAAATAAATATTTTTCTTCTTCGGAAATTGGGTTATTATATAGACACAAGAGTGAGCTAACATGAACTCCATGCACGCGACTACCCCGTGTCAATGATATTATATGTGAATTCAATATATCTTGATTCAATACATTAATCAATTATTTGATTGGCAAAAATTGTCTAAACAATTTAGACAAGTCTAAATATCCTAGTCCCATAACTCAAACGCAAATAAATAGATTAGAATTATATCAAATGAATAAGTTCATCTATCTAAATTATTTAGTTGGTCCAACATAAAACTTTATCTATTTTATAATTTTAAGGGAAAAGAGATTTACAAAATCAAGGAATCAGCATTTCGAAAAAAAAAAATCTCAATATATAGTTTTTCATGAATGATCAGTATTTTAAAGTTTAATTTTGTACTTCTTCTGTTAGATAATTATGTCCAATTTTATTATTGTGGAAAAGTCGGTTTCACGCATTTGTTGTTAGCGTGTACATGCAGAGAAATTATATTAATTCTTACGTGGCAAAATGACGTTGTTTCGTTCCCAATATACTAAATGATAAAGATATAAAAAGATCATATTATGTTATTTTTAACTATTATAATTTTCCTTTCATACGAAGTTGTAAATTCCATTCGTAAAATTAATTTTTGACATATTAACATACTTACTCCTTTTATTCTCCCACCAAAACGAAAAGGCAAAGGCTAATAACTTTACTGAATATTTTTTCCCCAGTCTTTATTCTAAAGAGTTTACTTATCGTATTTCAAATCTAAATTGCCTTGTCTGGGTAGTTGTCACCGCCGACTTTTATAATATTTTTTATGGATTGATTTCACTCAAAATGAAATGATCACAACTTATTTTCCCTTGCAATATATGTGTATTTGATCATTCCACTCCCATGTGATAATTAAAGCTACAATGATTCTGATCTTAAATTAGATCACACTTCATTAATTTCCTTTTTAGTAGATCAATACTTGATCTTTTTTCTACCAGTTGTGTGAAACAACAACTTCTCGATCACTTCGAATTTCCTGTTACACGTTGTGTTCAATTGCTTGAATTATTAATAAGTGTATCAATTAAGCGATATTAAGTATGATAAAATATTTATTTCTTAAAAACATAATTTATCTCTATTAATCTATACACTTGTTTAGTAAAGGACCGGACTGCTTCTCGATGTGAACTATAACAATTATTTACCGTGCATGCCCCAACTTTGAGAACTGCTCGTAGAAGTCACCTATCTTTTGTTCGATAATTTTGATCTTCAAAATACATCGCAATTCATTATTTCTTCTGTTCTTGGAAACGGTTTAATGATTTTCCACTCAACTTTTGCGTCTTTGCATTAGTTATTGGGGAAATTAAAATAGAAAAAAGATAAGAGCAATTTGCAAAGGAATTAATGCCCTGAGCTAGACATGAGTGAATGTGACTTGAAAAAATATAGGGCTCCTTTTTTATTTGAGATATAGAATCCAAGAGAAAGCATATTTTCTCTTTTTTTTACGATTTCGTTTTTCGATGTGGAGTAGTTGTTCAGTCTTCTTTTTGTTGGATGTTTGAATATTCTTTTTTCTTTTGGTTTTTTCATTCTTACGATTTTTACCCTTTTAATGAATTTATGATTATAATAAAGATGAAATAAAATAACTAAAGTGAATATTCAAATATCATAATATCAAATATAGATGTATAAACGTGTATGGTGGACAAAATGAATTCTCAAAAATCAGAAATTCAAATGAATCTTGTAAGCGAGCAAAAAGAGTTGGGGAAATTTTGGGGTTTTATCTTTTTATGACCAATAAACGTTGGTTGGTCATCTTGAATTTATTTATTTAAATTGGGGGATTTGCTCAATATGTTTTTTTTAAGTAAACCTTACTTTTTTTAAATTTAATAATTTTCGTCAAAATAAATTCAAAATTTATCTTTATTTTTTATCTCTCATCTACCGAATAAATACAAACAAATAATATCTCATAACTTCATTTGAATACTTCATTTTTTTTTAAGACAACATCGATCAGAGCCTAATTTCTTTTTTTTTTTTTTCCTCCTGGTGGTTAGAACTGTACCCACTCCCCTCATTTCATTTTTTCCCCTTAATTTTCCCTTTAAAATTGCTTTTCTTTTTTACCTAAAAAATTTGCTTTTGTTTTTCCTCTTAAGAAGTCTCGAAATACAAAAATCATCATCATACTCTCCTTTTTGCCTTTTTGGTAACGCACGCTTTCACTTGCCTCAAAACGCTTTTTCGAGCCTACTGTACCAACTTTTTCATCACCGCCGTCATCATTGACGTTTTAAATCAACACACACCCACACTAAAAAAATTATAAATGTTAGATAAAAATGAATTTTAAGTATTATCTAAACTTTACGACTAAGATATTTATTTGTTAATATTTTGTTTATGCTTAAAAATATGCACAAAGAGTTATAAGACCTTCTAACCATAACATATATAACAATAGATGAAATATTGAAATAAACACATCTTTAAATTTTGCACGAGAGTGGCACTTTGAATCTCAATATTTGTCCATTTTTTGAAGTTTGTAAAACAACATCTTAATTTATAATGTGTAAGTGAGCACAACAATACATATACTCATGACGACAAGCTTATGATGAAGGTTTTCAATTCTAGTTGTGGAAAATTTAGGGTAAATATTTCGGAATCTTTTCGTTGAAAATATAAAATACCAATGATTAAATTACAATTTTTTGAATAATGCTATTTTTCTGAAGCTAATCAAACATTATGAATAAAAATACAATTGTATAAACATAAAGGTTTTTACATAAATGGAAAAATGTATGATTTAAAATACAGTTAGAAATCTATATAATATACATATTTATTTATTTGTGTACTCTTTTTATTATGTGGAAAAAATTAATAATAATGACCAAATGGAAGGAAAAAAGTACATGACGTGGTCACTGGTCAGGTGGTTCTCTGAAAAGAAGTTGAGTAATGGGTGTAAAAGTATGGCTGTAAAAGTGAATGATTTTTACTTTTAAGCTTTTTAGTATTTAAGGAAACAATGATAATTTGTTTTTAATCTTCGAGGTATGTGCATCACGCCAGAAATAATTTAGTAACCATGATAGCAATTCATTATGGCACCTATTTTAAAGGCTATACAAATGATTATTTTTTATCCAAAAAATAATTTGCAAACTTGTATATCTATTTTATTATAAATGATATCGTTATTTATACCTAAATTATTTTAGAGACTAACGCCAGTCCATAAATATTCTGGCACATTTTAATCTAGGATTCTCGAACTTAAAACATAAATTAAATGCTCAATGCCTCAAATAAACTCGAAATATGGAGATGACAAAAGTAAGAGAAAGTTAGGAAAATGAATAATACTATAGAACTTCAAGTTCTTGCTCGTATCAGAGAATTTTTTTGAATAATTTTCAAATTTATGTTTATAGTGAAACAATGATTTTTTATGTTGTGTCGATTAAACTATATCAAGGCCAAGTATTTTATTTTAAAATGTATATAAAATAATAGAGGAAGAGTGTCTTTCGAAGACTGATGAAGTGTCAAAATATTATTTAAAAGTAGTGCACAAGAATCCCATGAAAAATAAAATGGATGAAAAAGTAGGAGGGCAGCGTGAAACAAACATTATTACTAAAATGAGAAAGTAAAAAAGTAAAAGGTTGAAATTAGTGAGTTTTAGTCCAACTTTTTCACATTATAATGCACGTCCCTCTTCTACTATCATGTCTTCAAAAGAAAACCCCCAAAATAACCTCGACTAGAATATGAGGTGCAACTGCAACACAATTTTTATACGATCTATATACGATAAAATGTTTAA
Source organism: Ocimum tenuiflorum (assembly GCA_001278415.1). Taxonomy (NCBI): domain Eukaryota; kingdom Viridiplantae; phylum Streptophyta; class Magnoliopsida; order Lamiales; family Lamiaceae; genus Ocimum; species Ocimum tenuiflorum. Next base: position 3,881 of record AYJT01036988.1, read on the forward strand.
AAATTTTTAATAGGTAAAGCTTTACTTTATCATTTCTAAATTGTGTTTTCTATACTAAAATAAAATATGGAACATGCAAATTTTATGTCTTCTAAGCATAACACGTAAGAAAAAAATATAGAATTGGAAAAGGATAAATAACAATGGTAGCAAGAAATGTGTTTGTGAAGTTGGGATGGCGAAAATTGATAGGAAGAAAATCGAGTCATGCGATTGATAAGATACGGTATTTTTCTTCAATCTTTTATACTTATCTTAATTTATAGGCGATATTTAAAAGTTACGGTGATTTTTAAACATTTTAGTGTAAATACATAGAATTGTACACTAAACAATTATATATATATAAAAAAAAAGTATTAACATTATATATATAGGGTACACTGATGATACTAGTGAACTAGGGTGGCCATACATATATAGGTGGCGATCAAGCACGATGTTAATGGCATTCCAATGATAATAATCATATATGGATGATAAAGTATTTACTATCATGTTCAAAAACATTTACCAAATGAGTCATTATATAGTTACCATAAATAAACCATGATCTACTAGAATTTTTATTGTAAAGATTTGTTTTAGCTCGTTATCTAAATATGAATTACATTTCAAGTTGGCAGCACTTAGACTTGCTAGCGACTAGCGAGCTTTCATTAATTAAATTAACTTTGAATGTAAAAAAAAAAAGTTTTATAAAACTTATATGTGGAACTAATAATTAATTTTTATTAACCTTGTTAGTTATTAAATATAATGAATTTTAGTGTGTATACATTTCTTTTAAATAAAACAATTCATTTTTTTAATAGTGAAAATTTAATTAAATCTAAATTTTTAACTAAGCTCCATTAAATTCGTGAATCTTCACAATTTATTCACTAATAGCACTCAAAATTCAATTCAATAAGTTGGATTTAAATAAGATGGTATTTGGTGACTTGGTTTGATTACATGAAGTGATGAACACAAAACTAGCATAATTTTTTTTAGTGGGACAAAACTAGCATAATTATAACAAGTTGTTATTATCATTAATAAAAGTCAATATTTTTTCGAGGCGGCGATATTTTTTCCTTCCAAAATGGCATTATATTGATTCCCCACACACTTACACCTCTCGCGTGTACGTTCCTATAAAGGAAAAAATTGTTCTTATATCCCACAAAAAAGATAAAATTAATCTAATGATTTTGTGAAGTGAAAAGTCTCGGTGCCAAAAAAAATATATATTGGACTCTTATGTATTCTAAATATTTCGTTCGCGACTTAAATAATAAATGATGCATATGCATGGCCTATTCTTGTTGTCAATTGCTTACATATTTTTATAGTTCAATCAGCAATAAATATGATAATTTTTTTATTAATTATTAAAAGACTGAATTTCAGTAAAATATATTTTTTCCCGGACAAAATAATTTATTCTTAAAATAAAAAAACGGAGAATACGCATGAGTTTACATTCAAGAAACTTGTTTAGACTCGTGTAAATATTAGTTAAACTCGTGAATCTCATTATAAAATTCAAATTTTGATTTAATAATAAATGAATGGAATACTCTTAAATATAAAAAGAATATCGAAATACAAAAGGGTATTATTACAAAAATGTTTTTAACTGATATTACAAGGGTATTAAAACAAAAGTACATAATACAAAAATAAGAACAATAGTACAAGGGTATTAATACAAAAATGTTATTAACTGATAGAAGAATATATCTAATTGTTATTAAATATATTGTCACAATCAAAGTACAACCGTGCAGATTAAAGAAACAAATTAAATGCAAAAGTCCATGTTTTTCATATTTTAATGTGATTGCTTGTGGGATAGTTGGAGTGGAAATTAAATGTAGTGTGAAATAAATGCTTAGTTAGTTGACATAAATTTATCTTTCTAAAATAGCCATTATAGTTAAGTAGTATAAAAATAATCACTTCTATAAAAACATTCAAAATATTTTTCTGTCATCAATGATTGAGAAAGTATTTTTTGTGGAAAATAATGTTGGTTCAACCTGCTAAACCGTGTATAATAATAACTTTAAGGTGGCACGGTTGAAATTGCGGTTTAGCGTAGTTCCAGTGGTTCAACCGATGGAACCATGGCTAAACCGCAATTTCAATCGTGACACCTAAAAGTTATTATTTTCAAATAATACATGGTTTAACTGGCTAAACCGTAGCTAAATTTTTATGGTTTAGCCGGTTGAACCAACATTGTTTTCCAAAAAAAATATTTTTCAATTATTAATGGTAGAAAAGTAAAGGCAAAAATATATTTTTAATTATATTGTAAATGTTTTATAACAAAATAGTTAGTTTTGCTTTTTGAAATAGCAAAATGACTATTTTAAATATTCCTCACAATTTACATTGCTACAAATATTGAATATCTAACTAAATAGAGTTTATGGCTGGGGCAAATGTCCATTGCGAGTTGCTTATCATAAAGACTTTTGGAGATCACTAATCCATGACCCATGTGATTGCATGATCTAACTAAAATCTAAAATAGAATTTTGACCACCTCATAATAATTCTTACGTGATATAAATTCAGTTAATTAATGTTCTTATCTAAGCAAAAGTTTGATAAAAGTCGTTTTATCCATGTATATACTCAAATCACTTCATAGTTTGGCCCGAGCTAATACATTTTTTTCTATGTTTTAATAGTTCAATTGCACTTGTCAAATCTCAAGCTATCTATGAAAATCACCAGAGTTTTATGTTATCCACCACATATAAAAGGTGCATATTTTATACGAACGCCACATAAAATTCAAATTTGAATGTGATAGATAAATAAAGGAAAAAAGGGGAAAACACTTTCTTCAACCTTTGTTACGAGCAAACGGCAAAATATAGTTCGTTTGAACTTAATTTCATTTGAGGCCGATTCTGGAATAGCCAAAATAGCTATCCCATTTGCAAAAGTAGCCACATTTATAATAATATCCACAATATAATCAAGTGCACACAAACAACGAGAAAGTCTCGCTTTTTCAAAAGAAAATATTAAAATTAACAATGAAATGTTATAATTTTAGAATGAGTATAAAAATTATATACATTTTTCGTTCCAACTTTTGATACTTTTTTAAAACTTTTCATTTTCTGACAATACTATTATAAAATATATATTGTACTTTGAAGGAATATTACAAATATATTTGTAACCAACAAACTTGAAGAGTTTATCTCTACCATCAGGTACATGAAAAGGGGATATCTAAAAATTCTCTATGGAATTCCTATTGAAGTTGTTTTATAGGATTTTGCCAAAATCCTATTTAGAAATAGAAATTTTTTGAATTCCTATTGAATTTATTGATAGAATTTTGTGTAAATTCTATTAAAAATAAGATTTTGTGAAAATGCTATTAAAAAGGAATATCGACCTCAATCCTATTAAAAATAGGATATCCGAAATTCCTATTTCTAATATTTGTAAGAATTTCACGGAAATCCTATTGTTAGGTAGGAATTTCGTGATTTCCTATTCTAATTATGTTTTAAGATTTCAAAATCTCTATGATATTCTATTGATAATAGGAAATTCGAAATTCCTTCATCAACTATTAAATATATTTTCTAATTCCTATAAAATATTTTTCTAAGGTAATCACGAAAATCCTAAAACATGAAATTTGAAATTCACAAAAATCCTAAAAATAGGAAATTTGATTATGGCAAATTTGAAATTTCTACATCAACTATGTTTTAGGATTTCACGTGAAATCATATACAAAATATTTTTGAGTTCCTATAAAATATTTTTCTAAGGATTTTGCGGAATCCTAAAAATAGGAAATTCAAAATTCAACCAAATCCTGAAAATAGGAAATTCGAAATTTCTACATTAACTTTGTGATAGGATTTGACGAAAATCCTATTAAAAATATTTTTGGATTCCTATTAATTTTTTTCCAAAGGATTTCACCGAATTCCTAAAAGTAGGAAAATAGAAATTCCTATTACAAATTTTTCTTAGTATTTCATGGAAGTACTATTAAAAAGTATGAATTTTACGAAAATTTGGGAAACCAATCATTGATATCGCATTGAAGTTTGTGATGCACTACTTTTCAACTTTTTGTAGAGTAAAATAGGAACTTCATTCAAATTTAACTAGTTTGTGAATGTTTTTTTGAATTTAGCTATTTTTGCTTTTTAAATAGACAAAATGGCTGCTTTTCCATATTTCCACATTTCATTTTATATATTTTATATTTTAATTTCGTGGTAATTGTTTTTGTGTTTTGAATCCCAAACTATTCTCTTGGGCCCAAAAGGAGTTTTTATTTTTTTTCATTTTGAAGATTAATTCAAATTTATTGGGAGTAATTAAAAGAAAGAGTATCTGCTTCTAGTGCTATTAATTTTATTAGTTACTCAAATTTTAAGGCTCCCATTATATAAAACAGACTCGAGAAAAGTTGAAAGTATCAAAAGAGAAATTAATTAAATCTCTCAAAATAGAGAGGGAGAAAGCGACTTTTCCTCCACCAACGGTATGGAAGATAGTATTAATATATTATCATTTATTTACTTTCACAGAAGCATTAAACTTTCTCATGAAAACAAAAAGATAAAATAAAATAAAAATATTCCAGTTAATTATATTAGTTAACACAATTAATTGATGATCACAAAATTAAACGCCATATTATCTCTCTCTCTATATTTTCTTATTTTGTTTATAGAAAAAATTATTAGTTTATGAAAATAGCCTAGATTTTGAAATATAATAATTCAAGTTAATTGGAACCCGTGTTCTCAATCTCTATCGTTAATTTTGAAATATGACAATTAAGGTCTCAAACTTTGGGCATATCACCACATCAAAATTTTGGCACCAAAATCTTATACGGAGATGTAGAACATCTAATTGATATGTCATAAACCCTGTTGAGATGAATAAATTCTACTTGAGATATAACGAACCTAATTGGAATGACTATAACAAATTAAAATATATAGCAAACCATAATTGGAATGAATAAATCCAATAAATCGAAAGTTTTTTGTCCACAAAAAATTAGGAATGCCGGGATTTTGACTAGTAAATTCTCGCTATATTGCCCAAATTCTGGATGTGCCAAAAGTTCGAAACATAAAATTGCTACATTTTAGCATTCGGACGGGATTTGGAAATCATCCAAAATTTGAAATAATTTTGAATACTTTATCAATGCCTGGTGTAAAAGTCATTTTAAAAAATGTGAATTAATGCTTTTGATGGACAGATACATATTAATATAGACTACGATCAAACCATAAAGCTCCATATTTTACTTAAAAGTTGAGACAAATCTTTGGAAGATCCTTCTCCCTAAAGAAAACATTATTAATTTATTTAGGATGTACTTATTAAAATCGAATGGTGGAGCATGAAGTGCGTAGGCAGCAAGTTTTTAGAAACATTATTTCCCTTTTATTAAGTGCTTTGTTATTTTCATGATCAAATAAAATTATACATATATCTCCTCGAGCTTTCCGATTCATGAATCGATTTGAGATTAATTGATTTGATGATTATTCTTTTCAACTTTACCTCACAACCATATCATTTATATCATTGTGGAAATAATCAGTTATTTGTACAACTCAATTATGAACTTGCGTTTTAGTGAATATAATAATAACGTTGCGATTACTAATTGCATATAATTAGGAACCCAAAATCGTGTAGCGATCCAGTAATGGAAAATATATTTCTTTTTTGTTTTTGCCTCAAACTATATCTCTTTTTTGGTCTTTGCCTCAAAGTATTTCCGAGTTTTGTTCTTATAGTATAAAATATTCATGAGAGCATATTATGTACCTACTGATACTTGATGTATCTCTCAAAATATCATTTTAATGGGTTGAATATTGTAACCATTATTTATTCTCTGTTTATGACGAACGATTCCAACACTGGTATTTGAATTAGTTTTCTGCGTGGATAGGGTAATTGGTGTATCCTAACTTTAGTTGTCATATATAATTTGTTGATTGGAATATACCTTCGAATAATAGTATCTAAGTTCGAAATAAATGAAAAAAGCAAGTGCGATTTAAAATAATAGGTCAATTGGATGGCATAGTTAATTAAATAAGCTAACTCCACATTGTTTTGGCCCCCGTAAGTAAAATTCTATTTTATATAAAAAAATTGTAACATATACTTTACATGGAATGGTTTGATATCATCAGTAATAAATCACACTAACACACCCTTAATAAACCGTTACAATTAATAAAAAGAATTGCATTAATCTTGACAGTTAGATAAACTAATATCAACCATTTGGCTTGATTTAACGTGTGATGATGCATGTATGACATCTAATCGCAAAGCTAAGAAAATATATGACAAACACATGCATGCGATGGTTTTATGTGAGATATATTCTTTGATGTATGAGTTTTATTCTTAGTTTTTAAGGAAGAAGAAAGTTACTCGCATAAAACTATTTTGCATGTGAGTCTCTATTTATAAATTTTGAATAAAAATCATAAAAAATTTAAGCAGAGGGAAAGAGAGAATTTAAACATATTATCCAAAAAGAAATAAATTATGCTTGGCTCGTAAAAATATTATGCTGTATCGTGTAATAATTAATAAATTTATCTATTTATAACAAGGTGTACACATTGTGCGCATTAAGCCTTGGTTAGTTCTGTAGTCATGATCCTTGGAGTATCATCACGGCCCAAAAACAAAATTTATTTCCTACTCAAGAGGTTCGAGTTATCAAAGCAAACCGGGTCCGATTGATCGGCTCACAGTAACTTGGGCTAGTGCTGTATTATAGATCCAGCCCATTCGAATCAGGAATGGGCTAGTGGCTTGGTTGGCCCTATTCTTTTTGGATTTTTATTTCAACTATATTACACCCTCGCGTTGCGCGACCTGATGTTCAATGTCCTCGTATATTGGTATTAAAATGCAATGCATAAAGCTATATATAAATTAATAGTTATTCAAAAATATATATATTTTTTTATCGATTAATATATTTATATGATTAAAAGGTAAGTTAATATTTATACATCTGACCACATGTATAAATTTAAGAAAAGAAAAACAAAAATGACTACAATAAATACAAAACCTACAAAATTGGACTTCAATTTTAAATATAGTTTAATTTAATGATAAATGCTTGTAGCTCGATAAGAAATGTGATAGTTTTGAGAAAGAAAAAGGTTGCACAAAATGTAAATTTTTAGTATCATATATTGTATATATTAAATATTATATACATAAATAAATATTTAAGATTTTATCGATTAATATTATTTAGTATAACTCTATTATAATGTATATCTTTACAACAAATAGCATGAATACATTAGCCAACAAACTTGTTTGGGTAAATTGATAGAAATATACTTTTGTTAAAGTTTTTATTATGACTCCTTAGAAAAAGCGTTTATTATTATTTAGGATGCACATATATTACAATATAAACATATTAGTTAATCGAAAATGTGATCATTTTGAGAGAAAACTAGCACAAAATTTAATATGTTTGTATAGATAGTATACATAAAATAAACGTTTAAACTTTTATCAATTAGTATTATTTAGTATAACTCTATTTTTATATTAGGTGTACACTGAATAACATAATTAGATTAGTTAACTTAATTGTTTGGGTAAATTGATATGAATGTAATTTCGTTTAGCTTCTTTTTATAATTTAGAATGTATAAATATCATACTATAAATAGATTAAATAATTGATGGAATAAAATCAAATACTACTTTATTGCTATTCAAATTTAAAGGCAGTAATTGTATGTATCTATTAACATAACAGTAACAAAAATAAATTATTTTTGATCTAAAAGCTATGAAACATAAGAATATATATTTTGAAATATGTTAACAGAATGTTTTAAGTTAATCGAACAATGTCGTAATTAAATTAATATCATTATTATATATCTTGGATAAGAAAAAGTATATGGGTGGTTATATATTTTGGAATTGGAAATAATTAAAAAAAATTGATGGCATAGAAATTGTGCACAAAAGTTGATATGTGTCGGGTTCTCTCTTTTCGTTTATTTCTTTTTTTTCTTTGATTAGCCTTGTAAGTTCTATCTCTCTGTCATGTAATTTCAAGAGAGAAAT
>AYJT01036989.1:0-13077 GCA_001278415.1 Ocimum tenuiflorum
TAGATATATTGATTTAACTTGCTTGGCAAAATATTTCCATACCATAAAAATCAAAAAAAAAATTCTGTACCATCTTCTGATTTTTTAATATTTTCTGAGTTTGGGTAAAAGTGTGGGGATTAAAGCAGCCTCTTTGTTAGGAGAGTTTTTGTACATAGCTATCTGTTAACTCAAGAGTTTTTTTTTTTTTTTCTTTTTCTTCGAAAATTTGCATTTCATGGTTCTTAGAAAAAAAATAATTAATTCCAAAATACATTCAAAATCATCTCTTTTGTATACGTAAATAGATTACTTTTCATACAAATCAAACCAAACTTAACTTTAATATTTAATATTGTAATGAGTTTCTTCCTTTTTCCTTTTAAGTCATGAACAAGTCATGTTTTTTTTTAAATAAGAACAATATCTTGAAATTACAATATATGATATATAAATTTGCAATTAATTTTATAAAATATAATTTAAAATTCAACATCTTTCTCCATTAAATATTATCCGAAGGGAAATTTATATTGTATCCCGAATCTTAATCCTAATTTATCGATCGTATGAAATATCAACTTACAACATGATTATAATCGCACTCAATCACATTGAAAAATTAATGAATTGTACAAGGTAGAAAATATCAAGCAAGTAGCTTTTTGAATAAAAAATCATCAGTTAAAATTCAGATTTATGGCTTATTCTATTTTTGCTATTTGTGATATTCAGTTTTGCTATTCCAACCAAGGTGAAGAGACCATTTGCCAACACTTGAACTAAACAATTAAAAGTCATTCAAATAACAATTCTAGATCATATTTCTCTCACTAGCAAATATGAAAGAATCTTGAAAATAATATTATTTTAAGAATTTTGAAATGGAGGAGGACAGCGGGGGAAATACAAAGAAAGATTTGAATAAATTTGTAACCCTTTCAAAAATTTTCGAATGAAAAAGCATTCACAGTTTCAGACAATTGCCCACCAAAAGCGCCTGCACTGCACCCCACCGCCGCATTCGTTCAGATTTAATGTAAATACACGGCGGCGCAACTCCATGATGATTCAACCAGTTACCCACCTCTAATCGCAGCTGAAGATTGGATTTTCGAAGCTCCCGCAACAACAAATAGCGCCTAGGTCAAGGTATATTTCAGCTTCAACCATCAAGAAAATCCCTTCATGGTTATTTTTTTCTAGTAAAAATGTAAAATTCATCTTTCTTGGATATCGAAGTCTAATGGAATGATAAATTCTGAGATATTTAATTGAAGTCGTAATGGGGATTTGAATCGCAGCTAAAAATTTTCTTTCTTTCTGTAATCTTGTGGCCTGGAGAAAGATTTTAGGCATCAAGAACAGCTTCTTAGGCAGTTTACAGTGTAGGCTTCAAGAATTCATGTTTGCTAATTGAAATTAACACTAGGGTTTCAGATTTAACCTGATCGAGAAAAGGGGAAGAAATGAGAAGAAGTCTAAGCCCAATTGTGCGTCGTGAATTGGAGAATCTTGACAAGGATGCTGACAGCAGAAGATCAGCCATGAAAGCATTGAAAATGTATGTGAAAGACTTGGATTCAAAGGCAATCCCCATCTTTCTAGCTCAAGTTTCCGAAACCAAACAAACTGGTGTCTCATCAGGAGAGCACACAATATCTCTATATGAAGTTCTTGCTCGAGTCCACGGCCCCAAAATAGTCCCACAAATCGATAACATCATGAACACCATCACCAAAACGTTGTCGTCAAGTGCAGGAACGTTTGCCCTTCATCAAGCCTGCTCAAAGGTGGTCCCAGCCATAGCAAGATATGCAATAGACCCCACGACAGCAGAGGAGAGAAAGAGGCATATTATTCGTAGCCTCTTCAAGCCTCTTTCGGATTGCCTTTTGTGTAGCCAAGAAAGCCTTTCTTCTGGTGCTGCTCTTTGCTTGCAAGCTCTTGTTGAATCTGATAACTGGCGATTTGCCTCGAATGAGATGGTGAATGAGGTCTGTCAGAGAGTTGCTGCGGCGTTAGAGAAGCATTCACAGACTCATTCCCATATGGGATTAGTTGAGGCCTTAGCTAAACAGAATAGCTTGATTGTTGAAGCTTATGGTAGGCTGTTAATTCAGTGTGGGTTGCGGATTCTTGATGCTGGTTTTGTGGAGGAGAATTCGCAGAAACGGGTTTCGGCCATTCATATGGTGGGCTCTCTGCTTAGATATTTGGATCCAAGAAGTGTGTCATCTGAAATGGAGGTGGTGATCAAGGAGATGGAGAAGTGCGAATCTGATAGAATGCCTTTTGTTACTGGTGCAGCTTTTGAAGTAGTGCAAATAGCAAGAAGAATATGTAGTGAGAGCACTAGAATGAGGAATGGTTGTAGTTTTGAGCTCTTAACTGCATCACCTGAATCTCAGATTGTTGATTCTTTTGCAGAGTATGATTACTTTGAATCACCAAATTCAGTGAATCATGGTTATCCGAAGAGTGTGAAACGTAGATTATGGAGAAGATGTGAGAACGGGGTTATTGATGTGTCTCTTAAAGATGGCATATTTTCTGGCATAGTTAGAGGAGAAAGTAATAGCTCCGAGTGTGATGAGATTTCTCACAACAATAGAGATCATTTTGAAAAATTTGCAGGTTTTGTGCATGCAAGTACAGAAGATGAAGTTATTGGAAGCAATACTCCCAGTCCTCGAGTAAGTTTTTTTTTTTCCTTTTCTTTTCTTTTCTTTTCTTTTATAGTATTTGCTTTCTTGGCTGTATTTTCCTTGTGTTTCTAAATGTTTGTTTGAATAATTTTGGTTAATTACAGGAATTAACATAGATTAGTTAATTTTCACCTAAACTTTTCAATGGTGCAGTTTAACACAATCTTTTAACTTACTTGTGGGTTTAACATAGCATATACCCACTCTATAAATTTTCACATAGATTTTCAAAATTGTAAAATTTTGCAACCTTTTCAATGTTTAAATTTTTAATATTACATTTAGTTTTGCAATTTTCATGTAAACTTTAAAGTACAAATTTGACATAAACAAAAATTTTGGGTAAAAACCCATAAGACAATGTGACCATTTTAAATGTTTGTTTGCTGTTGAGTATGCGCCAATAGAATTGTATGATCTTCGAAACCAAATATTAACATCCTCAAATAAGCGAATCGTCTTACAAGATCATAAGCCTCTCAAACAAGTTATTATAATTATGTTTTTGTAGAAAATTCATTAGAGAATGAATGCACAATTTGTTTTGCAATAAACTTAAATATGAAGCTCAATGCGTTTCACACCATGTACATGCGGATTACTAGCTAGACATGTTAAGAAAACTAGATCCTCAAATTTGCTAAACTATGAAACATTATGTTGGAAATTTTAACACTTAAGTTCATGTGCAAATTACTAAAGTAAAAGTAAGTAACACTTAAAAGTTCATGTGCAAATTACTAAAGTAAAAGTAAGTAAATGTCATGTAAACACATGCAGTTGACCACACTAAGTTTTGACAGAAATAACAAGTAGAAGATGTGCTATGTCCCTGTGTTTCTGAATGCTTTCATAAATATTTTACGAGAGAAGAATCTAGCAGAAGATCAGAACATCACCAATTACACATGTTTCTTTGTATTCTCAGAGATCAACCTCTCACATTCAAGCTGAAGATGTGAAGATTTTCACCACCCCAAGAAAGCTCATCCGCTCGCTTCAAGACGAAGACGGTTTCGACATAGACTTGAATGAGAAACTATCAAGGAGATTTTCATGGACACCAGTGTCAATGCATGGACAAAGTGGTTCAGAATCTGTCTCCTCCACAGAAGATGTGCCTAATCTTGCTGAAATAGTTCCAACAGAGAAATCTCAACTAAAGAATCACAACAACTTCAATAAAAGAGTGGTTTGTGGCATTTTTGTTGGTTTGTTTGCAGTGTTTCTGTTTTTGTTGGTGATAGGTGATCAAGATGATCATTATGGTATTGTCCCAACTTAGATCTCAATGTACTTCATGTTGATTATGAACTTGTTCTTGCTCAACTTAATTGGTGCAATGCAAGCTTCTGAAAAACTTTCTCGGAATATTTCGGTTTTGATTTCTTTCTTCACTTGAGATTGTCAGTCAGATTGCTAGGCTGTGTTCCCTCCCCCATGGAGAAATGCTTTCTAGAATTTTGGCGGAGAGAAATTCCCTCTAAAAAATATTTTTTAAAAATTATTTCTATTTTTTCTCCCTTTTATTCCCTTTTACATTCAAGAAAGCAATTGTTTGTTTATGTTTGTGTCAACTAGTGTATGACCCGTGACAAAGTCTAGCTTGTGCAGGTGTTATTTATAATTTGTTATTGAATAATAAATTTGTTTATGATTATATATTTAATACAATATAAAACATAATGTTTATCATATAACAGTAATTTGTTCATTTGTTAATTGACTTACATAGATTATTTATATTTAAAGTAGTATGTTAAAAGAAAATTTTCAATGCATTTTTTAATGTATAGATATATCATAATGTATTTCATATCACGACTAAGATATTGTTGAAAAGAGGTGGCAGGTTTGAGATTTTGATGAAAAGATGCAATGGTATTGTTGAACGTATCATTAATTCAATACAATTTAATTGAACTAAAAAGTCCAAAATAAAAAGTAAAAACTTGTGTTAGAATACTTAAATATTTTAAGTGTATCTAATAATTTATTTTCATTAATCCAGACTCATACTCGCCTTGAATTCTAAACCCAAATTCATATTTGTCTTAGATTCTAAACTTAAATCCGCCTAAATTATTTAGGTAGTCTAATGGGAGACATTCTCGAACAAAAATGATATCTCATTGCTACTCAACACCTGCTTCATTTCAATAACAAATCCATTTTATTTGTGCATACATTTTTTATTCATATCAGAGTGTTCTACTAGCACCCAAATTATTGATTTCAAGTCCGCCAAAAAATTAAAGTAACATAAAATGAATAATGTTAATCATTCTTTACATTTTGTTTTCATTTTTTACTTAATAAATTTTGAAGGCAGTCATATAGTTTTTCTAAAAAAAATATAAATAAAGAGAGCCTCATTGTTTATTTGTTTATGTGCCCGACACAGTATTTTGACTATTTTCTTCACTTTTGTAATGTTTTTGTCCAGAAAAATGATTACATCAAGAATAAACATCAAGTTAATTTAAATCTTGAAAAATAAGTCAATACAAGCTCCTTTGCCCCTTACTATCTTTAAAGGATAAAGGCCCATTTTATTGTCGCTCTAGAGTCCAGAATACAGACAGATACTCGCTCAAAAAAAAAAAGAAAAATACAGACAGATAAAACCTCGTCAGATTTAATATTAATTAAATAAATATAAATATAGTTTCTAGATTGTAATATGCCAACAATACCAAAAATGGTACTTTCGTTTTTTCCAACGTTCAGAAAATGCATATAATACAATTATGATATTTGCTAAAATATGCATCAGCCATTAGATACAACTCTCAATATTGAAAAGGTCAAATATTTAATCATTCTATGATTTATATTAGGGGAATTATCAATTTAGAACCCGAAAGATGGTTAATTTTTCAGGACTCAAAAGATTAGTAGTACCTGAAAGATCACAAAAATTCTTGATTTAGAATCCAAAAATTCAGGACATACAAGACTCGTTTTCACACGTCATACAATGTTAAACCACGTCAATTTTGCCACATTAGTTGAGGTCGAATAAACTTATTTTCAAGTGAAGCTTTTATAAAAACGTTTGTCTTTGCCATTGTATTTGAAATTATTTGGAAACATGTAATAATGAAAATATTTTAGTTCCAAATAATTTCAAATACATGTTTCGAAATAATTTCAAACTATTTTTGATAGTTTGTACGTGTATTTGAAATTTCAGATAGTTTGTATTGTTTTTGAGTCCACCTTTCGTGGTGCAGTGGGTAAACACCTTTTCCGTAATCTTAAAGGTCAAGAGTTCGAGTTTACGTGGGGACATCTGGGTGAGAATTATTGTAATTTAAATATAGTAAGAGATTTTGAAAAAAATGAAGATTGTTGACTTAACATTTTGGTAACGAAAAATTGAAGTCGTCCTATATTTGACCAATTTTGAATAATTTGTATATTTATTTGAAATTTTGGCATAGTTTGTATTATTTTTAACACACTAAATAGTTTGTACTATAATTGAATTTATTCCGTTAAAATATATTACATGACATAAATGACGTGGCGGTGACGTATAATCTGGCGAGCTGACTCAGCATTCTGGTATCGAAAATTAAAATTATCTTATATTTGAACTATTTCTGATAATTTGTGCATTATATTATATGTAATCTCGAAAAATTTGTATTGTTTTTGAAAAACGATAATATTACCTATCTAAAATGAAGTGTCAGACAAACGCAGGAAATGATAAATTAATTTAATTATTAAAAAAAGAAATGAAAGAAAATGAGAGGAAAAGAAATGACCTACACAAAACAACTCACATATAAACACACATTTGAAGGCAAAACAGTAGATGGTGGGGTGTGTGTAGAGAGAGAAGGAGATAGCCATAGAATCTACAGCAGCTATACGCCGATACCATTGCAAATTTGCAATACACAACCACGCTTTCCCTAATTTTTCCAGCCTCTAGTTTCGTCGATTTCCACACCCACAATACCCTCACTCCTAAATTCTTCAGATTCTCAACAATAATACATCTTTTTTTGGCCCCCCTTTATAGAGGATATTTGCTTTTTTAGGTAAAAGAAATGTCTTGGGTATTTCTGATGAAGATCTGGTTTTGATCGGTTTCTCGAATTGAGGTATTTGACTCGATTTGCTCGTCCTTTTTTTTAAAAACTCCGATCCTCCAGTATTTTGCTGTTTCTGAGGTACGATCTGTGGCTGCTTTTAATATTGTCTGTATTCGCTTTCCTTTCGATTGTGGATTGTAGATGGCAATGAACTCTTTATTCTTCCTTGATTATCGATACAACTGCTTGTGGTAGTTGTAGGATTTTTTATTTATATTGATTTTTTCTGCCTCCGAATAGTCATGTTCATTTTATATGGTTTCCATGGGCTTGATTCTTCTGGGATTGTTTATTTATCTATCTTTTTGTTATTGTCTCAGGACGATCTTGCACCGGGATTTTGTTCTTGCTCCGGTGCTTTTGGGTGAGCTGACCCAATATGTATGATGAATTTTGAGCAATAATAAATTGGATGGCCAATTTTTTCATGTTTCTTAGCCCATTGATATGATTGTCGAGCTGCATTTACTTCTACTTTACTTAATTTTCGATAATTATGAGTTTTAAGCCATATGAATGATTACCATTATTAATGTGTATGTGCTCAACTGGTATGAGATGGTAAAAGTATTGTGTTTTATGCAGCCGTGGTTTTAAATTTGCTGTCTTTGATCATTTGATTCATCATGAATATAGCTTGAATATATGCTCTTATAAATTATACCAGATTTTGTGTATTAAAGACTTGTCCTTTTGCATTATGAAGGTTGGTCTTACGTAAGATTCTCAACAGAAGGTGGGAAGTGAGCAGGAGGTGATTTGCATGGGTGACGATGCCAGAATTGCGTAGCGGAGCACGGAGATCAAGACGGCTTGGTGATCTCCAGCCTGCCCCTGAACCTACTAATCAAGAAGAAAATCTTCTCGTGCCTGCTCAGAATAGAACCAGAAGGAGGGGAAGAGGGAGAGGCAATGCCACTGGAGTAGCTAAAGGGCCTTCTGCAGCAACACCCGCAAGGCCAACTGGTGCTGGTAGAGGCAGGGGGATTAGATTGATAGATTTAGATCCAGAGCCACCTCGTGAGATCATTCCTCAAGCTGGTGCTGAGGCTGGGGATCCGGCTTTTAATAAAGTAGAGGGTGTAGCAGATAAGGAAGTTGCCATGGAAGGTGGAAGTGCTGATAAAATAATGGGAGTTGAAGAAGAACCAAGTGCGACTCCAGTGCCCGATAGGGTAATTGCTTACCTATTCTTCTCATTAACTGGATTACCTTTGGGAACGTGGCTCTCTAAATACTTTGAGAATTGCAATCATTATTTTATTATTTCTCAACCATTTACTTTTTGGGTTTTTTACCTGTTTATTAACTCCAGTTTTCTTGGCGCAGGTCCAAGTGGGCAATTCACCAATGTATAAAACAGAGAGGAAATTAGGTAAGGGTGGATTCGGCCAAGTTTATGTTGGTCGGAGGGTGAGTGGTGGCACGGAAAGAATGGGACCTGATGCTATTGAGGTATTACAGGGCGCCATTTTTTGCCATTCTTTTTGTCAAACGTAAATATACTAAATTGATCTTGGTACGATCTATGTAAAATTGGAAAATACTTTTTTCTGTAGGTTGCATTAAAGTTTGAACACCGAAATAGTAAGGGTTGCAATTATGGCCCACCCTACGAGTGGCAGGTGTACAAGTAAGTTTGTTTATGGTTTGAGAATGTTCTTACCCTGCGTCTGTTTGTTTTTTATATGTTCATTTTATATAGTTTTTTCTTTTTCTGAAAGCTCCCTAAATGGCTGTTATGGGATTCCGTGGGTTCACTACAAGGGTCGCCAAGGAGATTTCTATATCCTGGTGGGTATTTGATATTTTGCTTTGGCTTTGCAGTTTCTATCTTGTTTGTAATAAATATTGTTTCAGGTCATGGACATGCTTGGCCCAAGTCTTTGGGATGTTTGGAATTCCTTGGGCCAGTCGTAAGACCATCTCTCTCTCTCTCTCTCTTCGCCCCCTTTTACAAGTTCCAGAAGTGAATCTTACATGATCATTTGTGCTGAATATTGCGTATTCGAAAAAGAATGTTTCAATTAATTCTCCTTTTAATGCTTCATGCTGCTATTGACCACGGACACGTCAAACAGGATGTCTCCAAGTATGGTGGCTTGCATAGCAGTTGAGGCCATCTCAATTCTAGAAAAGCTCCACTTGAAGGGGTAAGGCCATCTATATATTATCCCTTCAATTTCCAGCAGCCAGTTTCCATAGAAGTATTCATTCAATTGTTTTTTCACCCGAATTCTGCTTTTAATTTCATGCACCTTTCTAGATTTGTGCACGGTGATGTGAAGCCAGAGAACTTTTTACTTGGTCAGCCTGGAACAGCTGAGGAGAAAAAGTTGTATCTTATTGATCTTGGTTTGGGTATGAAGCTACATCCTTATTCTGTTTACATGCGCCTTAGGCCCTTAGCTACCTTATGTTAATGTGCCAATAGCAATAAACGTTGAATAACTACACAACTTCTTTCTTTGCCTTAATATCTGTGATCTTGCTACTATTATTTCCCACCTCATCCTTCTTAGTCTATCGTCTGATGTTGCTCCAAACACATTTATGATACAGCTTCCCGGTGGAAAGATGCATCATCTGGTCAGCATGTTGAGTATGATCAGAGGCCAGATATATTTAGGTGTGTGAAGTTTTACATAGAGCTATTGCATTTTATCCTGAACTGTTCAGACCAATAAACATGAGTTATCCGTCCACAGAGGCACCATAAGGTACGCAAGTGTACATGCACACTTGGGGCGTACAGGAAGTAGGAGGGATGATCTTGAGTCATTGGCATACACCCTGATATTTCTTATAAAAGGGAGGTTGCCATGGCAAGGATATCAGGTAATTTGACATCATTCCTTAGTTTACTTTGATGGTTATCTTATCGGATTTGACTTATCCCACTCTTTATTTTTTGACGTTGATGTGCCAGGGCGATAACAAGAGTTTTCTAGTCTGTAAAAAGAAAATGGCCACCTCTCCAGAGCTGATGTGCTGCTTCTGCCCTGCTGCGTTTAAACAGTTCCTTGAGGCTGTTACTAATATGAAGTATGATGAGGAGCCAAATTATTCTAAACTGATCTCCCTTTTTGAAAGTCTGATTGAACCGGTCACATCACTGAGGCCGATAAGAATTGATGGAGCACTTAAGGTAGCATGCTACTTTAATTTGTACGAGCAAAGCTTAGTGTACTGACATGCCATTTATCTACTGGCATCTTTTGATTTTGGAACCATTTCATTGTATGAATAACAGTGCCTTGAAGAAACTTACTTCGAGTTTCATTGAAGAATATCACTAGACGTGCTAAGCTTTATGTTAAAAATGTGCATCTCTTTGTTTGCAATGCCAACAGGTTGGACAAAAGCGTGGGAGGTTGCTCATTAACTTGGAAGAAGATGAGCAACCAAAGAAGAAAGTAAGACTAGGTAGTCCTGCTACTCAGTGGATTTCAGTGTATAATGCACGACGCCCAATGAAACAGAGGTAATTGCAGAGTTGGAGTATGTGTTTTGTAAGATATATCCTGATATTATTCTCTTATTATGAATGAAAACTTCGCTTAGATTGATATTTAACTTGTTGGATGAGTCATTCACCATTTTTTATGCCACCAGTCACTTGTGCAATTGTGAATTAAATGCACCTTAATTTGTTATTATCATTCCTCTCCATATTGTGAATTTAAGTGTAGTCATTGAATTGTGTATTCTGATGCTTTCATTGTCTATACATTTTATGGTATTGCAGATGCTGCACTTAGTGAAATACTGAGTTTCATGAATTTTGTAGATTGTCACATATGTGCATAGTTATATGTGTGATTGCATGTTAATTACAAAAAGAAGTTGCATTGCGCATGGATTTTCTCGAGTTCTTTTATGGATCATCCCTCTTTCGATTTTCTGATATTGTCTTTGTAGATACCACTACAATGTTGCGGACTCAAGACTCCGTCAACATGTTGAAAAGGGTAATGAAGATGGCCTGTATATAAGCTGTGTGGCTTCAGCATCAAATCTTTGGGCCTTGATCATGGATGCGGGGACAGGTTTTACTTCTCAGGTGTATGACCTTTCAACTGTTTTTCTTCATAAGGTAATTAATCCCAATATTTCATTTAGCAATTTTATTATTTTTCTCCATTTTGGTTGGTTATATAGATGCCCATAAAGGTGTTAATTCATGCGGTCAGGTCTTTATCCCATCAATCTTTTAATGATCCTATCCAATAAGGTTAAATTCGTATCAATCTGTTACCTTGTCGACAGAATCAGAGATTCTTATTTTGTCGTCTGATTAAGAATCAGATTAGTTTGCTTCGTTAATGGGGTGTTTTGCATGAATACAAGTTTGATCCATTAAATCCAAATGCATACACAAATACGAAAACATTTCATTTTTTTGGCACTGACATTATCCTTAAGAATACAGTAAAACATAAAAAATATTATAAAAGCGTAATAAAAAATATTTTTAGTGGATTATCCACACCCCATCAGACATGATAACAAATTATCCACATCTGCTCCAAAATTTTCGTGTCCTTTTCATGTCAATGCGATAAGGTTCAATGCTAACCCTGCATTACTGTGTGGATACGTGTTGTTTCAC
Organism: Ocimum tenuiflorum; assembly: GCA_001278415.1. NCBI lineage: Eukaryota > Viridiplantae > Streptophyta > Magnoliopsida > Lamiales > Lamiaceae > Ocimum > Ocimum tenuiflorum. The sequence continues at coordinate 11,409 of AYJT01036989.1, forward strand.
AAAATTACCGGTGCTAGATGCATGCATATAATATTTCTTGGTTTCATGTGTAGGATTGGATCATGGAACAATGGGAAAAAAACTATTACATCAGTTCTATAGCTGGTGCAGCTAATGGAAGTTCACTAGTGGTTATGTCTAAAGGTTAGTTGAATCTTTCATCTGGTAACATCTCTCCTTATATCTCTTCTTTGTCTCCATATCTTCTTTCGCCGTCCACTCTTCTTCATAGTTGAGATGTTTCATTGCCGGAAAAAGTCACGGTGAAATTTTCTATCATCATATGCTCGATTCTTCTGTTTTTGCTTCTAATTTCTATATTTTCTTCAGGAACACCTTACACCCAACAATCATATAAAGTAAGTGAATCGTTTCCTTTCAAGTGGATCAATAAAAAGTGGAAAGAGGGATTCCATGTCACGTCTATGACGACTGCTGGCAGCCGCTGGGGTGTTGTCATGTCCAGAAATTCTGGTTATTCGGAACAGGTAAGATTGTGTTCTCATTGTTGTCGTTTTCTAAAAGCACCGTTCAAAATTTTTCACCAAGCTAACTGTTAAAAAATTGTGTTGATTCTATCTCATTTCCGTTGTATAAATGTTGGAAAAATGGATTCTTTGTTGGATTGAAATATCTGTAAAATCATGCTACCTATGCGTATCACAATGTTTACTTATCAATGCGCTACTGCTGGTTGATTGGTTCCTTAGGTCGTTGAGCTAGATTTTCTTTATCCGAGCGAAGGAATACACCGCAGATGGGAAAGTGGCTACAGAATAACATCCATGGCGGCTACTACCGATCAAGCAGCGTTCATACTTAGCATTCCTAGACGTAAAATGATCGACGAGACTCAAGAGACTCTTCGTACATCCGCATTCCCCAGTACCCATGTAAAGGTACTAAAATCTATGATTTATATAAGGCTGAGTACCCAATTTTAACGCAAATTATGCGTAAAACTGTAAAAGTAATACAAACTCGGAGCATTTGCAAATAAAAGTACAAACTATTCTAAACTATACGATTCCAGTCCTAAATTTGTATAGTAAAAGATAGTGTATACATTTATTTGCTAGTGTTCATTTTTACTTCACGTGCGATTCGTATTAAATTTGGACACATGGCCCATATATAAGATTCATTAACTGGATTTGCTATTTACAGGAGAAATGGTCCAAGAATCTCTACATTGCATCAATATGCTATGGCCGTACAGTTTGCTGAGGCGCTGTTGTATTAATCTGTATTCATGGAGGCATGATGGGCTAAACTTTTGAGAGGTAGAGTCGACCGGATCAGATCTGGAATGAAGTGGGCAAGGTTAGTGATTTCTCGTCCTTCAAAAACCTCCGAGACTGTAAAAATCACATGTTGTGCTTCTGCGATGAGAACTACGATCCCTTTGGAACCGGTGGCGGTGAAGCGTGTGTAGTAGAAAGTCATACTGTTACTATACCGGAGTTGTGGTGGATTGAAAGGAAGTTGGAGGTTTTTATGTAAAAGCTAACATAATGGTGGTGGGAAATGGCAAAGCTAGGATTTTGAGTGTGTTTTGACAGAACAACATTATGTACACTACTACTGAGGTTCAGTGGCAAAGTTAATTTTCTGCTACAGAGCCTGTCCTTTGTGTGATTTATGATAATTATGATTTATTCATATTTGA
>AYJT01036991.1:0-24767 GCA_001278415.1 Ocimum tenuiflorum
GCCGGCGTCGATGCTGAGAATTCTGACTTTGCCGGTTGGGTTGAGGTTGAAGGAGGGTTTGCCGAAGAGGAATTTGCTTTCTAAAATGGAGAAGATTTCATTGGTGAGTTTGTTGTGTTGGAGCATTGGAGATGAGACTGCTGCCATTTTTTGTGAGAAAGGGGGAAGTGGGCGATGCATATATACACGCACAACTGTACAAGCAAAGGAGATGCGTTTCGATTAATTATTTAATTAAGTTTAAATAATATAATGTTGAACGTAGGAAGGAGGGAAGAAATAGAGAATGCGATGCATAATATTACTCTATTAGATTATGTTTTATTTTAATTACTGGTTTATAGTCTCAATATTCGTCAAGGCTCCCAAATTACTAAGGTTAATACCTCAAACTAAAAACTCCTCGAATTCTATTAATATTTTTTTTGAGACAAAAATTTATCAATATTTAAGATTCTGAATAGGTTGGATTAAATGAATAGATTTTTCTATCTAAATAATTTAGACGCTCTAATAGAAAACTTATCTATAATTTTATCTTTTATAGCTTGAATTGAGGAATTTGACTTTTCAAATTCTTGATTGATAGCTAAACTATCTTTCAATTACTAGATTGACAAATTTCCATGTTCAAAAGTTGAATGCGGCGGGCTCACGTATCATTCTCTGTATAAGGTAAATGATTTTTTTCCTATGAAGTTTATTAGGTGATAAATAATAATGAATTTTATCCATCCATTTTTTATATCTGACGGTTGTTATCTAATAGATTTAGAATCATACATAATATTATAACTATACATGATTTTTCGTGAAAAAATCATGTCTGTTGGTTTAAAAAATTAAACGACTGTGATTTATTATTATTTATTACCTAATAAACATTTGTCATTTGATTACAAACTTATATATAGATATAGATAGATAAATATAAATATGTGTATTTATAGCCTTGACCGGATATTTTTGTACACGCATTTACTTCATCTGAGCATAAACAACAAAATCATGAATCTAAGAATCTCAGAACTTGATCAATTTTCAACCTGATACGGGTTTCGCAGGGGCGGCAAGTGCCAATGTCAAAGGCAAAAGGGGTGGATGATTTAGGATAGGGTTTAGGATTTTACTGAGTGAAATTAAAAGTAGCTTTTATATCACTTAATAATTAATAATATAAGGGATATAATTGTAAAATACCTCTAAGCTTGATTATGCTCGTGAGCCCATCCAATCCCACATTTTGAAGCTCCAGCTCCAGCTCAACTTGATTATCGTCGAGTCGATTTTGATTTTTTTCCAAGTCGATCCCGAGTAGCTCGCGAGCCAACTCGACTCACTTACACCCGTAGCTGGAGATGGAGAAGAGTGTGGCTGCAGAAAGTAGGGAGCAAGAGTGGGTTCATGGATGAAAATTGTCCTGCCACAAACAACGTATCACTGAGAAGTAGTACTGGGTGATAGAAACATTCCAGGCTGCAGTATAAATTCTCTTCTGTTGTGATAAAAGAATCGTGCTACGAATTCTCCCAAACCAGAAGTCATGCACCTTCTCGTTCTTTGTTCTTAGTCATTCTTTTACTGGATTAATTAGACTTTTGTAGTGAGGTTAACTTGTTCGAAGTCTAAATCACAAAGAAGTCCATCTATGATAGTTGTTTGTCCGGCCTGTAGTGTGATGACTATAGTTGGTTCGTGGAGGTTCAACCTTTAGGAGGAATCCGATCCTGCAAATTGTGTCGTTATAGGGAGGAATCCAAAACCGTTGGAGGTTTCACTTTTGTATTTTATTGTCAGTACATTTTTGTTTAATAAATTTTGCCTAAGGTGCACACTAGTTTTGAAAGAAACGTGTGAAAAATTTATATTTGTGTACATTTATTTCGCAATCATTTTAATGTTTTCGCCATCGGTTGTTCTTAATTCTGAACAACATTCTGTAATTTGACAGTTTTTCGAGTTTTTGTAGTTGCAACAAATCGAGCATAAAACCCGGATCATTTCCCAACAATTATTATTATTATTATTATTATTATTAGCTCCACGAAAATATATTTTTTTAGTTTAACCAAATGTTTTTTCAATCTTCATCACCCAAAACTTTAAGATGAATAAATTTAGATGGATTTCTAGTTCTGCCTCCCTCACACACAAAATTGTGTGTTGTGGAATAGAATAACGACAAGGGAACGTGGAGTCCATGTATATGCGATATAGGGGATGTATACATCACCGACGAAACACAATTTTCAATTTTATTATATTCTATATAATTTACATCCAACAACATGATCCATCCATCAGATTATATTGTCCGATACCTTTAAATAAAATAAAAGGAAACAACAAAAAGTTGAAACAATTAGAAAATCAAGAGGACTATAATCTTAGGATATGTGTGTTGGGGTAAGTAGGGACAAGAGCTGTTAATTTAATAAATTCAGGCTGTAGGTGGATGTGAATATACTGAATTTAATTTACGAATGACCCAAACAATATGAAGTTAATGCACCCGAAAATTCTTACATGGTATTATCGGTCGTGTTTCCATACTCACATGAGACTGTCGGTCCATAGGGACTCAAATAATTGTGTGAGTGTTGTGGATAGTGCTCATAACTGTAACATATAATTTCCCTTACTGCAATCCATGTAATGTGATTTAATAAATTTGTAAGATGACAAAATTAAATAAATTAGTCGTTCGCTCCCTACCAGAATAACATAAACTAAACTATATATTTTAACAACAAAAATATAATAATTATTGCATGTAATTTAATAAATTTGTAAGATGACAAAATTAAATAAATTAGTCGTTCGCTCCCTACCAGAATAACATAAACTAAACTATATATTTTAACAACAAAAATATAATAATTTACTAAGTTGCTGGGTGTCAAACTTTTTGGCATTTTGTAATAAGTGATCTGGCGTTGACATACTGCGTCAATAAGAAGCAATTAAATACGGACGTCTTAAATATGCGGTGTGGAAACGAACAAGTACGAGGGGATAACTTTTGGGGCTTCGATTGGATAAAATTCTGTTAAATAAATGTATTAAACTTGGTTATTGAGCTTCATTCATTCCTATAAAATCAGCTTGTAAGAGTGGGATACTCTCACCTTTATAAACTAACTCATGCCTCGATCTCCAGTTGATGTGGGACAATTTTAACAAAATGAGTCAAACATAAATTTTTAGTGTTTAGTTTGTGAACAAATTTGTCCACTAAATTATTGTGAAATATATATTATTATTGATTTTGAAAAAGTTATATTTTATATTTCAAAAGATGAGTCTTCGATTGACTTTTTTTGGTTATATAATTAAATTTTTTGAAAACATATGATTTTTTTATAAATGAAATAATTGATTTTCTTTCAAGAAATGATTAATGTATAGAATAAATTAAAATTTAGAGAACGATCTAAATTTAATTAAAGTTTGATTGAGTTCATGAATTGTATTCGTTAGTAGTGCTTGAAGCTCGAACTTAATAATAATTTGCAGTCAAAATTGAGCTAGAAAATGTTTGATTCGATAAACTCGATTTGATGACACCCTTCTTTGAGCTGATTGGAACAACCGAATAAGGCTAAAGTTTGAGCTTGTTCAAGCTTGACTTGATTGTACTTGAAAATTTCAAATACGAGCTTTACTCGATTTCTAGTTCATCAAGCTTGACCTTAATTTTTTCTGAATTTTATTTCTAATTTCAATGAATTAAATTAAAATAAGATATTGACGAGGAAAAATCTAAAACTACATTCCATAAATATATTTTCCATGTAATTAAAATAAATAGAAACAGACAATCATAAAATTTATTTTCTCATATTATTAATTTTAATAGATAATTTTTCTCATATTACAAAATTTTAAAATTTTTATAATAATTAATTGAGATTGTAAAACTGAATTACATTAAAATTTACGATGAACTCTTTCATTACACTTCTCCCTAGTCCGAGATAAAAGCAAAAAAGAAAGAAAAATCATCATCGACAACTCTATCCCGTCCGCCTCGTGGTGGGATTAATCTGAATTTACAGAATCCATCGACTATCGGTATTGAGAAAATCAAACTGAATCGAATCGAATAGAAATGGTATTCAACAGCCCAGTGATCGTGTGGGTGGCGAAGTTATCGGCGAGTTCGTGCCAATACATAGCCTGCAACCCTCAGCGGCTGAGCGCCGACGAAGTGCTCCACCTCCTCTTTTGCGTCCCCCTCCACCACCTCCGCCGCCTCGCCTTCTGTATCTGCACCTTCTTCTATTTCCCTCCTCCCAACAATCCCTTTCTCACATCTTCGTCCTCGTCCTCTGAGTCAGATGTTTATGATTTTGACCACGATCCACACAACGATTGAATGAGAGGTGGAAATGAGGAAAAGGGTCGATGCCCTTATGTTGTGTTGGTTGAGATCATGTAAAGATCGGTTTTTTATTTACTTTTGAAGATGGGTGGGTGTTATTTTTGTTTAAGAACGTATAATTTATTCTCTCTTGAATGGATATGTTGTGAATCGGCATAATTATGCTTGAGAAAATGTGGTTCATGGCAATGAGCATGAGAGCCTGCAACTTTGCTAGTCATATTTGATCATGACTGATATGCAGCATAGCTATTTCTGACAGGAAGCTGTGTTTTCAACATGAAGTTTCCACCATTTGATTTGTGGATATATGTAGACATTTTGATTAAATTGTGACTCAGTGTAAACTAATGGCAAGCTCTTGTTTTTCAATGAGAGCACTAGTCTTGCTTCTATGGCTATTCTCTTCCTACATGGAAAGACCAGAATATTGTGAAAATATTGCATTTATCTGTTGATTATCAAGAACTCATTCGGTTTTAAATACTTATATCACTTTTGAACATGGAGATGAAAAAATCAGGTGAAAATATGGGCAAATGTGAGCCTAAGGGGATAAGTTGGTATATACCAATTTATTTGTGCAGAATAAATGAAAGTCATAATTGATTTTTGTGGTGAGTTGGAGATGAGAGCTCCATAGACATGGTTGCATCTGATACAATATCAAACTCATAATCTTAGCCTTTGGTTGATGTCTTTTTCCTGGGTTACAACTGGAAAATAGTCAAAAGATTTAGTCCAAGATTTACAATTATTCCTTAACATCAATCAGTGCCAATTAAACTGGTGATTAATCAGTGTTATTCACTGGAATTATGACAGCAAAGACAAGCTTTTTGAAGCAACAATCATTAATTGACAAGTTTCAAGAAGATAATAACTAGACAAGAATGGGGAAAAAGAGTATTCTAGATGTCTTCTTGTCCCTACAAAACCCTATCTCTCACTCTCCTAAATCGGATCTTACTCCTCAAATCTCATCGCCTCCATGGCAGATCAATCACGGGTATTGCTCTGATTTTCTTCACTTGTTTAAAATGTCTTTTATAGATTACTTCTTTTGCTCTATCAGTTATGTTATTTTATTTCTTGATGTTTCTACTCAGATTTCCCAAGCTGGACATGACAATGGAGAAGTCAATCTCTCTCAACTCATCCACAATCATCAAGTCTCTCTCTCTCTCTCTCTCTCTCTCACAGATAGTCTTTTTACTGGTGTAACTGTATTTCTGGTAGCTAGCTGATGCTGTGGATCAATTTTATTATTATTATTATTATTATTGGTTTGTGTTTCTTAGGAAAAGGCAGTTAAGCTGCCGCCTATAGAAGAAGTTAGGACACTTCTTAATCACAGTGTAAGAGGATTCCTCTCCACTTTCTCTCAGGTACATCTCTCTCTCTCTGTGGGACGTTTACTTTTATGAAATTCGTTGAGGCGCAGCAGTTGCCTAGGATAAAGCATTGTAGCTTCAGATTCCAAAAAGTTTTCTTCGTGCTTACATTCTTTTGTTTTTTTACTAGTGGCTTTAATTATGACTTCAGTTCCATTTATTCGTCCAAACAAGATACGAACTTATTTAAAATTTTTATTTGGAAGAAACCAATTCAGAGAGGAAGTTCTAACCAACAAGAATCCTAATTAGCCAAAAAACCAATCTGTTGCATGTTCAGATGAATCAATGAAACGACAAGACACCCATTTTTTTGGTTCCAGGGTCTACTTCTTAGTTCAACACCCCCCTAAATTAACCAGAATAAAATAAAAATAATAATTAGTAGATTTATTACGACAAAATGGTGCCATGTGGAAGGGCAGTCGCTCAACGGCGGAGAATCTTATTCATTTTTTATTTTTAAAAGTTCTCGTTCGGTCAAGAACAGACTATTCACTCAAACTTGTTCAACTAGCCTACATCATTTTAGTGATCAATTGCCTTCGCCAAATTCAGGATCATCATGGATATCCATTCGGGTCAATGGTAGACTTTGCTTGTGATGCTTATGGATCTCCAATAATAGCTGTTAGTAGCTTAGCACTTCATACTGAGGTACATCTAACGAATTACCCACCTCCACACTCATATTTCTGCCATGTTTGCCTTTCAAAACACTAAACAACTTTCATTAGAGTAGGCTTGATGCAATGTGCAGTTTGAGATGCGTCGTCTATCTGGAGGCATTCTAACTAGAGTAACTGCTACAGAACCTTCTGGCGAATCCCAAATGCTCAGTGCTCGTGGCCAAAGATCCCGACGACAGGACTGACCTAATTGTCACAGTTCAGGGAGATGCTCTGCCTGTAAGACTCACTCCCTTCAAAAGATTCCGGTTCTTCATTGAAAAGATCGAACTATTTGCATTCACTCACGTCTGAGATAACATGTGATTCACACAGGTTGACAAGAGCAATGTGGAAGCCATTCATACTGCGTACATGGCCACACATCCGGATGTATTCTGGGTAACTTTAGCTTGATTGCCTGTAGTGGTTGATTGGTTGTTTTTCTTTACCCTTATGTGGCTTGAAGATTTTGTTTTAGTGCTGATATAACTGTTGTTGAAGATGGACTTTGGTGACTCGCAACTCCTCCACGTTGAGCCTAAAGTTATACGGTACATCTCAGGCGTTGCAACGGGTTTAGTGGCATCTGGAGGTATGTATGCATCAAAATATCTGTTTTCCTTTTCAACCAGTGTTTGTTTTTACATGTTTGCAATATGGGACTTTTTTTTATTGCGAAAAGAACTTGTATTAACGTATTTGTTCGACTAGATACATCCTTAAGATGCTGACTCTATACACAACACAGCAAGAAACTCATATGAGTGCTCGGCATCATTAAAATTAACTAATTTTTCAAATGTTTGTAACGCTGTCATTTTAATTTCATTTATGCAACTAATATCAAATTAAAGATCGTTTCTTTTTTATTTAATATCCATCATGCCGGTATGCATCTTATTAAATACGAATAAAAATAAAATCATTCTTTGTTAAAGTTTATTTATCTCAGCAGGGTTTATCACATCCTAATTAGGATTTATGGATTCTAATTTTAAGTTTGTCAATCACATTAGGGGATCACATCATACCATTTAGGCTTTGTTTTTAGAATCATTTAATATAAAACGTGTATCTGCATGAAAAGTATTTTTTTTCTACATTTTTCGTCCATGTTTCTCATTTAAACATGGTATTTGTTATTTGAAATAAAAGATCATGAAGAGAATATTAATTTGACAAATTATTTGCATAAACTGAATTATAAACAAAGAGAATTATGATTGTTTGAAGTTTGAAATAGGGAAAACTAATCATTGTTTGCTCATCTATAGGTTATTAGGGGATTTACCCACTTGTGTCCGTTAGGGAAATTTATCCCAATATTTACTTTCATCATATAATCATAAATGTCAAAACTCCATCAAAAGATGAAGTTAAATACATATTGACTCACAAGTAAAGCTGGCGTGAAAATTTTGTGTATTTTCTCTTTTTTATTCGTCACGCATGCCTAAAACAACGCCATTTTGACGCATTTAGAAAATACAAATGACTATTTTCCCGTTCGAAATAATATTGATAACATGTGTGATGACAAATAGCTCCATTATGAGATAAACGAGCGTGGAAGATCCTTTTAATGTTATTTTCTTTTTTGACTCAGAATTTAGTGGGGAGGAGTTTAGAAAAGCAAAAGTGGATCCTATCTATCAATTCTCTAAGCCTATAAAGGTATGGGCAGCTGCATCAATAACTACTTTCTTGGTGACTATCATCTACAAACTATGTTTGGTTTTACTTGCTTCTAGTCTCGCATGAATGGAGATCATGGCGATGATATAAAGCTGATCGTGCAGCACTCAACGTCCATCCCGGTATTATCCCACTTTGTATTTTGAGTGTCTCGTTTGATCCTCACACGAGAAATGTCAACTTTTCGAACTTATTTGTGGAGATAGATTGCAAGTATGCTTCAATCCATTCATGAACATGAAAAATTGGTTGTTCTAACATATTGAATTAGGCATTGATTATTTTCACTTGATGCTTTCCAAGAGTAGAAAACAGTGATCTAGACATAGAAGAAAATGAAAGAAAAAGGACAATGAACATGATGAGTCTTTCATTGAATGTTGCTCTTGATAATTTTTTTGTAAACTATTAGTTAACAGGAACAAGTTAAATACACAAGAAAACCTTGAAAACAAGTCATATATAACGGGAGATGACAATCTTAATAATTTGAATGGTTTGAATATGTTTCTTCTATTTTTTCTGATCTAATAACTCGAGGTATGTTAAAATCGAGATACTTGCTAGTGGAACGCGTTCCTGTAAGAGATTATTCATTCTAATACGATTATAAATATGATAAGAAAAGTCTGATATATCATGAATAGTGTGTTCGAAAGAGTTCTGTAAGTTTGCAACGATACGAAACATCATTTTATGACTATCTTATCGAATACACCATTTCTATGTTCACGCAGGGGCCTTTAAAATGGAACACGGTTTCAGAATTCTGAAATTTCTTGTTTTTCAGGTGGAATTTGCTTCTGTGTTGGATGTTGACAGTCTTGGTTTCAATGTGAAGGTTGTATCTACATCCGCTGTTGTAATGCATGCTTTAATGTGTAAGAGAACTAAAAATTTGTCCAGTTTTGCTAATTTTCCTACTAGGCTGGCTATCAAGGGAAAACTTTCAAGCTTCGAATTTCTTTCACTAGGCGTGCAAGGGAAAGAGAGTGAGTAATTATATGTTGTCCCATCCCTATGTAGTTTCTTTCCTTACCAGCATACATTTCTTTTGTCGGATTAATTGCAGATTATAACACAACTATTTACTAGCTTTGCAATTACAACACACTTGAATTTTGTCCATTATAACACGCTTTATTTTTTTGAAAGTTTTGCAATTATAACACAATTCTACAACACCATGTAAGTATTTCCATGTAGAGAGGGTGTGGTGTATGACCTAGAGACTGTTATTATTTGTCTCTCTGTGGTTTGATCTCATTCTTTCTCACTGAATTTTGTAGGGATGTGAAGAGTCTCATTATGGAAATGCTACAAGAAGCCAAAAAGCAGATCAGTTGAGAGGTTTGCCTCTTTTTTAAGTGCTTAGCTTTGCCTATATTCATTTATTTGTCAATTTAATTGCCACTATTCATTCCTTTGGAGTTTTACATACTCCTAAACTTTTATATGGACCATATTTATAAAACTCGGGCTAGGCGACCCTTCTGTTCTGAAAACCTCATATTCGACCCGTTTAGTAATTGCCTAGGTGCCAACTCTTTTTAAACCTTAAAAAGTGAAAATTTGGGAATTTAGGATAATTATATAATAAATTTTGTTTTGTTGCTTCATTAGGATGATTTAAAATTTTAATACTCGTGTGGGACGTTTGCATAAATATTGATCTAGCTTTTCTTTCTCTAACAATTGCTTCTTTTTTTTTTTAATCTTGTATATTTGTAAAGTGAGGCTGTAGGTTCCGACTTCTAACTGAGCATCTTAGTAGTGTGAAGAGCCTAGCAAGTTCTGCAACTGTAATTTGAAGGGTACATTCCGACACAGTATGTTGACGTTTCCGTTGTTAATATACAGGCGCAAAGCTAGATGATAGTATGTATGATTTTGTGCAAGATTTGGAGATGGGCCAATGAGGCAGCTGCAACACACATATAGCGCAGCAGCACTATTTATGGAGGTTTTGTAACTATTTATCTTGTTTTGTGTCTATTCTGTCTGGTTATGGTTTTGTCTTGTAAGAAAATGTTGTTTCCTGAGGGATAATAACAAAACAGGTAGAAAGGGATATATTTCTCTCTTTTAAATTTACTGTTTGTACACAACATTTTTACTGGTTTTGTAATTTCAAGTTACAACACAACACAACACACTTGATCAAAGTCGAGGTCGGCCTACTAGCTGGAATGCCTTCAAAGCTAAGGCAGAGATGGGTCGAATCCTTCGCCCTTTGAATTAGTAATAGATCGACCCAGCGACAGACGCAAAAATTTTTGCTAGGTGACGGTTGAACTATTTATGAAACGCAAATCCGACAACATTATTATTTTTTTAAATTCATTTGTTTAATGTCAATGGCTTCCTATACAATCTTTTTCTTATTTCCTTGCCAATAATTCCATCTATTTTTCATTTTCTCTAAAACATATTAAGTTCCCGGCCCTCCCCCTCTCCGTCCATGAATCGACCCAATATATTTGGGCCCTAAGAGTTTTTCTTAAAATTAAATTAAATGTTAATTTGATAGGTTGTATATACAGAACAAAATGATCCACTGAAAGAACCATATTGGTTTTTTCCTAACAATTGTTTTTATTTGGATTGATTCCGATCGATTGAAATGAGTTCACTATGCAATTCATATGGTAATATCCATTTCATTCCCTTCCAAATCCACCATGGATAATAATTTCTCAAAGAAAAAAAATCTGCCATGCGCTCACCAAACCCAACTTTTGATTTCTTTTATAGTTCTGATAAAAAGTTTACATTTATCTAAATGATACAATCATTATGTAATTATGTAATATCATGTGGTATAAAATTTAAATTATATTAGGTCAACAAGATTTGTGAGTGCAACTCAAGGTGATAGAAACCTATAGAATTAAAAAATTCTTGATTAAACTCCAGAATTATTTGTGCAACTCAATTTGATATAAATGGAGTTATGATGTCTCAATTTATTCAAAATGGTCAAAAGTGACTCTCTCTAATATTCCTAGAGAAGAGATTCTTTTTTTTTTAATTTAAGTTTTTTTTTTTCTTTTTTAATATTTTAACTCTTTTTCTAAGAGGATCTTTTAACTCGTTTTTTAAGACATTTAAATTTCTTGGAACTCTTGTCTAATTCGAATATTTCAATATTCACCTGAAAAAAATATCTAAAAGATCTACTGAAATTGACAACAATACCCTCGAAGAAGTGAGAGAGAACCGCAGAACATGCCAAATATGGGGGCAAAGTAGGAAAAGATCCTGTTTGTTAGAGGTCCGCCACTAATCATGATGAGACAACTAATACGAAGAAAGAGTGGGGCCCATAAAGCCGTTGGTGACAGCTGTATGGCACCTACACTACACCCTGTAAAATCTTCTCGGGCAGCTCGGGCAGTTCCATTTTTAAATTTAAACATGGACGAGCCCCACCCCACGTTGTCCTGCCGTTAGGCCAACGGTCTCCTCGGGCAGCTCTGGCCCGTCCCAATATATAACCCGCACCATCCCCACTCCTCTCTCACCTCGCTACTTGCAACTACGAATTCAGAAATACAAATCGATTCACCCTCTCTCTCTCTCTAAAATGGCGGCATTGAAGATGAAGGTTCTGTTGGTGGCAGCTGCCGTGGCGGTGTTGAGCATTTCCGGCGCGGTGGCGCAGGAGGCTCCGGCGCCTAGTCCTACTTCCGACGCCGCCGCGTTCGTACCAGCTGCATTGGCCTCCGTTGGTGCGGTAGCGTTTGGAATGCTTTTCTGAAGATGATCTATGGATTGAATTAATATTATTTTGTATAGCGTTTGTATTCTATTCTCTGGTTTACAATTTGCGGCGGTGGCGGAGGAGCCAGGGCTTGAGGCTTCTCCCCCCTATTTTTATGTTATTTACGATTCTTTCATCATAATATTGTATGCCATTGTTTCTATTATCAGCGCTATCTATTTTCTTAATACAATTCGTCTTTTATTTATTTAATTTTTTTCCATGCGTCGATGAATTGTGGTGTATTGCCTCTTTTACTAATGCTCGAAATTGAATTGGTGCGCGAATTAGCAGCGCCTTCACTGTAAGAAACGAAACGATCCTTATCGGGAACGTTTTTTATTTAGTGGTAGTGCCCGCGATAAACACAATCAGGACGAGTTTCGATGCAATAATAGTAAAAGCTCAAGTCGTTATTCGAAATTAAGTGACAAGAAGCAAAAACAAACACAGATGTTGATGGTTGGAGGCCGCAGCTCAGCGTCACATGGGGTTGTTGGTCCACCTCAACTGACAAAATTCTCTAATTCAGTAAAATCTACGCCCTAATTCAATTTCACCAATGTAACAGTGCTCATCTGCTAAAAAAATCAATTACATTTACCTTTTTTTTAAATAAAAAAGATAATACAAATTATTCAAATATAAAATAACTTAATTTTCGGCACTTGAAAATGAGTTGGCTAGCCGCTTTTGCACATTTATATTCACCACTGTTGAGGTGTGAAAAGAACAGCTTGTGGGTGTGGATTCATTTTTTTACGCTAGAAAAATAAATTAATTTTATATTTGAATAATTACCCATAGTCTGTAAATTTATTTTAAATTTTAGATAATTTGTATTATTTTGAAAATAGGAATAATTAAATATTTTCCTCAAAAAAGAAAATTTATATCGCTTGTGTAATAGACTAGATTACCCCTCCGAGTCTCCGACTATTATGAGTGGAATAAATTGACACATTCGACGATGCAATGAATTCAATGTCATATTCCATAATTGGTCGAAATGTTTGCAACTCATTAATGCTGTGAAATCTTGTTATTCACCACTTTTGTTGCCTAAACTTTACTTGCCCCTTCAATTATTTTTTTATATTAAGACGATAATTGAACCAAAAAGAGCGATGAAAAGTAAAAATTATAGAAAAATAATAAGCTAAACGTATACCACATGTATACCATGTGCTTTAAGAAAAAGAATTTCGAATTTGGTGGCTGACTGGCTGGTCACATGCCAATCGCAAATTTCTTGTTCCTTATTTTTTAAAAATGAATTTCAAATTCGGTGGAACTTTTTAGCACCTTTATTTCTTTTCTGGAAAGTCTTTTTTTTTTGGTTGGAAAATATTTAAGGAAGACAGGATCCCAACTTCAAAATCCTCCTAAAGAATGAATATGGAACAACAATATAATCATGACATGACTAAGTTCTAATTTCAAAACTTCTTGGGATGTAGATCCTCCATTACACTTTTAAATCATTGAATTTTTAAAAAAAGATTTATACTATATTTTAGTTTTATAACCATTAATTGGGATCTATTGGATCAATTTAGGTTTCACAAAAAAAATAAATTAAAGATAAATATTAAATAAAAAATTCGATATGCAATACATAGTAAATAAAAAAGTGTAGTGATAAATTGTCAATTTTTACATGACCTTAAAGATTAAGGATTCGAGTTTATGTGGGATGAAATTTGTTTAATATTATACTTAAGTTTAAAAAAATTTGGATACTATCATTTTCGATAATTTACCAAAATATGGACCAATTTCCACATACAAATTGAATTTGTCTTGTTGGAATTGTATATGGGCCCAAAACTAAATGAAATCAAGAATACATCATACAGCCCAGAAATCCATAAACCCTAGAGGATCACGTTTTCCCGCATTTAAGCTGCCTCAATCAGCTCAGTCTCTCCTCATTCGTACCAGTTAATCTCCCATTCTGTTTTAGTTCTTGATGAAATCGTAGATTTGTTTGTGCCTCTTAGAGTAGCCCGATGAGGAACTGGTTATAGCTGGTGAATCCATCTCGTTGATGGCTTAGTTATGAGGCCGACACCAAAATTGGGGTTTTTTTGAGTAGACTGTTGCGCTATCAGCTATCTATCAACTGTCTTCCAAGCAGACCTCGACATTTTCCCATTTCTATTTCACTTCTGAACTAGCCCTAATGAATTAGGGTTCATGTATGTCGTTTTGTGGAAATTTATTAAATTTGAATCATAGCCTCTTGAATAACTGAATGGGAGTTGTGTTTGCGCACATTGATTTCCATTGAGTTCAGACGGAGGCGCATAACGAATTGCTGGTTAAATGTCGTTTTGATGCACATTTTTCAGTTTTATGATGATGTGAATCTTCATTAGATCAGCTACAACCCCATTTCCCATATTTGATGATTATAAGCATGATTTAGTTTTTAATATATAATAGCTAAGTTTGAATTTTCTGGGCAGATGATGATAAAGTTTAAATTGTGCTGAACATAACATGATTCAACAAAATTCGAGCTTTTTAAAACTGATGGCCCCCAAATTCTTTGCAGATTAGAGTTTTATAGTTTTCAAAATTTATGTATAGCCTATGATGTATATATTAATTCTATCAGACCTGATTAAAGTGAAATCTATGAGATTTGTTCTTGTGAACACATCTCTTTTTCATGTCAGGGATATTAGCTGTGCATTGTTTTTGGGTGAACCTTATGTCTCTTTTTGACATGGGGTTCAGTAAATGATGCTACATTCTCTTTTAATTTTCAGATATGCAATTGTTGTTGTTTTGTGCTTTGATAATACCAACTATTATTGTGAATTGCTATATTTTATTTATTTGAAAATGTAAAATGTTTAGTTGCTGTCTCTATGAAAATTTTTGTTGTTGAGTTTAGTTGTTTCAAAGCTAAAAAATGATCCGGCAAAATGAAGTATCTGATTTATAGTTTATGTTGTTTAGGTATAATTCATACAGCAGGATCTTAAAAATATAATTTCATATTTACATCACCATTTATGTAGCTGTTATGCGTTGGCCTTTGATAATGTTATGTGTACAATATATATCTCGTTCACCCACCGTTTACGTTGCAGTACCCACAAATATAATTTTTTCTTATGTTGGGTGTTGCAGCCCACCAGAAAATTTGATGCAGTTTGTTGATCATTGGCTTATTTTGATGCTTTTCATTATGCTTGTCCATGATATGATTATTATGCTGATGTCGCTTGCTCTTGTTGAAGCCTACACCTGGTCCGGGGAAAGAAATTCCTCCACTGCTGCAGGCACACATATACAATAACTAGATTCACGACACTATAAAGAATTTTCCTTGTAGATTGTATGAATGGTGTATTAGGAATTTTATGTGATGTTGGATCATAAAACAAACAAAAACAATTATGATTTAGAGGGAAATTGCACAAAAAATATAGTGAAATTATGCTCCTGTTTTTCTATTTATATCTAGGGCTATCTTCAAACTAGTGTGAAATTTCACCTTTTTTAATGTGATGTGAGCAATTGTTAGTCGACAAAGATGCAAAATTGAAGACCCTGGACCAAAAATGTGAAATTGAAATCAGTCCTTGTAATTTGGGGTCCGATTTGTGTTTTGAATTATGTAGTACAACTCCATTCAGTTTAAAGAATTGGACCTGGACCGATCGTGTAACTGTCCCATGAAATGACCACCACTAACAATAGACTGAGAAATTGACAGAAGAAATAGGGAAAGAGGTGCAGTGAAGATAATCCAAGGTTCGAGCAACCCTCGTCCTGTTTCTATCTCTCTTTCAAAAAATACTATAGAGCCCAATTGGGTTCCACGTTTAGCTTGTTGTTCACCAATTAGCTTATCTTTGCGTTGTCTTCTAATTATGCTTTATGATAGTTATTTTTAGGAATTCCAGAGGTGTAGTCTCTTTTCCTAATGTTTATTTACATAAAACATGTCTTTTACAAATATTTACGTTTGCTATATAAATTAAAAGTTTGAAATACTAAATAGGAAAATATATAATGTGCATGTATATGTGTGTATGAATTGTATATAAATTATGTCGTTGAAAGCAAAAATAAATGAGGATGGGAAGAGATTTTGTGGGACGAAATGACTAGCGAGTGTGTGGTATCGAACAAACAAGCTAAAAGTAAAATATCTTTAACTATGCATGCTAGATTAACTTTTCTTTTTGCGGCTGCACGAGAATGAACCAAGAAATTCGGTGCGGTTAAGTTGGTTGTGGTATGACTTGGTGAATTTTCCAATCATCAAAAGTTATTTGTTATCAATCGGACATAGATTTTTTATATTTGTATATAAGTTCTTACCAATTGTTAGAGTTGATAGAAGTTATTTCTTTCATAATTTCACACGGATAAGTCATCGTTCTTAATCTTTAATCTGTGTTGCCAATTTGCTATAAATATCCCATTAATATAATGAACATCTCAACCAAGCTGTGGTTGTAGCCATATAGGCCTTTTTTGTTTTTGTTTGAACTAAAGTACTATATTAAATAATTTCATGCGGATGTTTCTATGAAGATTCGAACCCGTGACCTTTAAGGTCATGAGAAATGTGCTTACCACTACACCCCAAGGTGGTAAACGCCACATAGGCTTGTTATAGGCGAACAACGTAAACTTGGGCTTGCTCTTGTGTTTTTATCTACAAATTCCACACATCATATTATATGTATAAATAAATTTAACAAATATCGAAGAGTAAAGTGAAACCAAAATTTTCACAAATGAAATCTAATGTAAAAAATTACTTAAATTTAAATGATAAAATAAAAATATTTATTTATATTAATTTTGAATAAATTAATATAAAAATAAATTTAAAAAAAAAATAAAATTGGTGAAAATCGTAATGTTTTTATATGCATATGTATTTGTATAGACTTGATCTAAAATACAATTATTAAAATAGAAAAAAGGTAAATAAAAAGAGGATAGAAACAATAAAAGGCCAGAATCGAGTCCGACCAATCCTAAGAATAAATAAATAAAAATAAAAAGAAGACAGAAACAGTAAAAGATGAAAATGAAAAATTCTATGATGCCTTCGTGTGAATCGCCCACCCCTCTTATATGGGAGCAGGAATCACTCCACGGTCTATTATATATACACGTACGTTCCATTGATTTCTCGATAGATCAAAGTAATTCATTGCTAAGCTGATTTCACTACATTTTTTTAGAGATACTAATCAAGTTTTTCACCCGATAAAGTTTTGCACACGATGAA
Source organism: Ocimum tenuiflorum (assembly GCA_001278415.1). Lineage (NCBI taxonomy): Eukaryota > Viridiplantae > Streptophyta > Magnoliopsida > Lamiales > Lamiaceae > Ocimum > Ocimum tenuiflorum. Next base: position 17,177 of record AYJT01036991.1, read on the forward strand.
TAATTAGATTTAGGTATATTGTTGCTAATTTGGAGAAATACTCTAAAACTAGCATAAAAAAATCCAATTTAGGTTCAATGCCTAGTCATTGTATTCACATCTGAAAAAGTTCGAGGTAGTTTAGAGCAGTTTAACCTGTTGAAGATCAGTATCTATATATATATAAAAATATAAGAAAAAAACATATTATTTCATCATTTTGGAATAACGATTCTCACGTAGAATTTTTCGATCAAGTCCAATTTGCATTAAATTATCCGTAACGGTTTAATAAGCCCAACTAAAATGGGTCAAAATCAAGCCCAATAATATCAACTTTTCTTTCTCTTTTTATTTTTCCGAATAAATAAGAGCAGAGTTTCCGACTTTCACTCGGTCTCCTCCTCCAACAATTCGACTGTTAAAAAAAAAGATTTAATTTGCATTTTAGTGAGAGAAAAAGGTAGGGCTTGCAAATGGAATTGCTGCCGGGGAAGAAGGATAACGACGGGAACAATACCGCTCACGCGCCGCTCCCGACCTCCGAAGAAGATAGAGAGCGCGTCGCCCTCGATCTAAAGGCCGGTCTCCATCCCCTCAAAGTTCGTTCCCCCCTTTTCCTCTGTCGTTTTTAATTTTATTTTTATGCTTCCGATTATCTTGTTCACGTATTTTTGGGGATATTTACGGATTTTTGTTTCATAATATTGAGTTTTTATTCTATCGGAAATTAGAATTGGAAGACGATGATGGGTTTCTGCTCGTGTTTCGCATAGTAATTCAAACTGACAGCTAAAGAATGAACCTTGATTGTACTGTTTTTTTTTGTGAGCTTTCTGATTGGGGGATTGATCGATCTATTACACCATGTGCCATTTCCATTAAATCGTTGAGGAATTTATGGATGCTTAGTGCAGGCAATTTTACGAAGCTCATCTAGGTTTTTAAAGTTAGCTAAGATTTTGATATTATTTTGCAATCTTCAGCGTCACAGAGCTCAGGAAAGAATTAAATCATCGGGATTTTTGTATCTTTACTTTTGGTTGGAAAATTATTCAGTTTGAATATCATGACATAATAGGGGTACAGCAATGTAGTCTTACATTATTCGTGTAATAGTTTATTTTCTGTTTTGGTTCGAATGAAGGGAAAATGTCTTCACCAGCTCCTTTGCCTCTATATAGTCGGGCAGGAACATGAAATCAAAAGGAACATGAAATCAACTTCTTTATTATCCTCGTAGTGAGATTTATAAGTTCAAGTAGATGGTAAACTAAAAACTGCCTCTATGTGTAATTTTATCTTGATTTTCAATCATTGAATTGTAGTAAAATTGTACAAAACTCACAATTACTAATGATGAAATTCCTTTACAATATTGGGTCATACTTTTTACTATTAAGATACACTACATTATCTGTGACTAGGTCTTACAGTCAAGATTCCATCTACTTCCATCTTTTTTAGTTTGTCGTCTTCCTGTCATTTGTCTGTTTGGAAGGAGAAATTCATATCCAATGACTTTTGCCAATTTGAATTGAAGGATGGTACACAATTGGGGCTTTCACTCTTAAATCAAAAAGAAAAGGGGAGATGCAATTATAAATCCTTTCTAATTAGATGGGTTTTCAGGTACACTTAAATGGTTTAAAATTTAGTTCCACATGAGATTGTTATGTTTTAATTACTCATAAATCGAAATTACCAGCAATGAATTTGTAACATGGGTAATCTCCCTTCAACTCAATACTAAATTATTGTTGAAATGTTGTTCAAATTGAACCTTTACCCATTCTGATCTGTGCACTTTGTATCATCTACAGAATAAATTTGTATTTTGGTACACTCGTCGAACCCCTGGAGTTAGAACTCAAACATCATATGAGGATAATATTAAGAAGATTGTGGACTTCAGCACGGTAAAGTTTTTTCCGTTGCTGCATGAATGAGTTTAGGAGGTTATATTATATTGCCCGGTACCTTTGGTTTTGCCTCAGCTCGAGTAATATTCTCTAATTCATCACTATTCTGTAATGACTGGTTCAGGTTGAAGCTTTCTGGGTCTGCTATTGTCACCTAGCTCGCCCCTCAGCTTTACCTAGCCCAACAGATTTGCATCTATTCAAGGAAGGTATCCGTCCACTATGGGAGGTATGTGGGTTGTTCCAGTAGTTATTGTTCCATTATTTCCAAGGAAGTATACGCCCATCCATGTTTATACATCCCATTTTTTGTCAGGATTCTGCTAACTGCAATGGCGGGAAATGGATTATTAGATTTAAGAAGGCTGTGTCAGGCCGTTTTTGGGAGGACCTGGTATAAAACTGCTTACCTTATAACAAGATTCAAATAAACTATATTCATAAATATGAAAATCTTTTTCCAGATCTAGTTGATATCTTATTCTTACGCTTCCTACCCATAGCTGTACATGCCTGAGGTGGGATTGTGAAACTATTTACTGTGCTGTCTTCTGAACGGCTTTTTGAAATCCAACTGCCATTCTGAACTGCTTTTTAATTCACTAATACGGTTTGATCACATACCATTTTTTTGAGGCAGGAGCTGAATAGTCTCATGAGAGGACGTAAGTGTAAGAATAGCTAAGTTGATTTTGTAGGGTACATGCCTTTTGCCCCTTAGTTGTTGCTAGCCAGATAAAAAGATATTTTACTACACGCCAGTAGTATTAACTAGAAAAAGGAATTGGAAATCACCTCACTATTTTCTCTCAGTGAGTGTAAAAACAGAAGTGTAACTGTATTTTGTAAACAGTTCAGTCCCAAAAATTTGTTAGTAGTACTTTTTTTTCTTAAGTTGGCACATGTTTCCCAAGTTAGCACTCGATGATATACATGAAACTCTAATCCTAAAAACTGCCTTCTAGTCACTGCATAGCTATTGACTTGCAGGTTTTAGCATTGGTAGGCGATCAACTCGACTATGGCGACAATATATGTGGTGCAGTGCTGAGCATCCGTTTCAATGAGGATATATTAAGTGTTTGGAACCGCAATGCATCTGATCATCAGGTCAGCCATCTTATGTTGGAATAAGAACTTACTCGCCCAACCCAGCCTCTTTAGCATATTAAACCGGTTGTGCACTCTTTGTGGGTTTGATCAGGCTGTGATGGCGCTGAGAGACTCAATCAAGCGGCATTTGAAGCTTCCCCACAGCTATGTGATGGAATACAAGCCGCATGATGCCTCACTTCGGGACAACTCGTCGTATAGGAACACTTGGTTGAGAGGATAAGAAGAAAAGGCTCAAGTTGGAAGATGTTGATGTGAAGATCTTGTGTGTTCTTGTGCTTGATTCAGAGCTGATAGAATTTGCAGTGTTTGACTAACCACATGATCTGAAGTTCTTGTATTACTGAAAATCTTTGTTTTAAGCACTACCTTTTTAACTAGTGTTATATGGCTCCCAGTTTCTTAGATATGTGTGTGTTTTTGCGCTTTTTGGCTTTCTGAAAATTATGCAATACAACCCTTGTAATTGTATGAAGAATTTCCGGTAAGAAATGTGGCTCTGTCCAAAAAACAAATACAATTATATTGAGCTGAAAAATAAAAATGAAAGGGTAATATAAGTGATGAACCCAAGGAACGAAACATATAGAACCGATCTCAGAATCGAACAAAATTTGGTCGGTTCTGCAATTTTTTATCCAGAAAAATTCTATCTTCTTCGTACTGAGTAAACATGGAATTATTACTAACCAACCGTCTAAAAATACAAGGATATAACGTAATAACACTAATTAATATGCTTATTTAAGACAACTTTTTAGAAGATTATCTACAGTAGATGGACAAACAATGATCCAGCTTTGTTCTGCTAGGTATTTTGTTTGAAAAATGCTTTTTTACATTGATTTTTATCTTGTAATACTAATATAATTTCAACAGAAAAAATAGATTGATCGCTTGAGGCCGTACCTGGGTAATGTCATGCGTAAAATATTACTAATCTTTCTCTCTTTTTTTGGGATATTATTTTATTATTATTTAATATAATTTTGTTTTAATTTGATCATTGAAATATAGATTATAACATTTATTTTGTTGTGTTAAAAATAACAAAAATATGATAATTATGCGTAATTTTTTTAATAGATAATAGTAAAATTCTGCTATAAGATTACGAACATACCGATTTAAAGGAAATATAAGATATGAAATAATTTTTCTACAATGATTGATAAATTAGAGAAGATAAATGAGCAACAGGATTTTGGGATTGGAAGCTGGCTCCCGCACCCAAAATCAATTCATTGACGTCAGCGTCGCTGCTACCACAAATCTTCTCTCTTACAACAGCTGCTGTTGTATCGAATCTTCATCATCTTGCTGGTTAATCCAGTTGAGGTTTCAGTAATGGAGCTTTCAATTCAATGCCGCTCCGCCCTCAAGATTCCTCTAACCCCCACCCCCTTATTGAGCTCCGCCACCACACTCAAGCTGCCCTCCTCTTCCTCCGCCTTCTCTTCTTCCACTCGCTTCCCCACTCTCAAATCCCCCGCCGTCGAGCTCCGCTGCCGCCATTTCATCTGGGTATGTTCGATTATTTCCTTCAATTTTTGTTTCATCATGTTCAAAATTCAACCTTGGATGCTTGAATTTTGATTTTCGATTCTAGGTTATTTGTTTTAACTCATTGGATGCGCAAAATGGGGATTCCTGCTCCACTGTTGCCAGTATTTTGACTTGTAAAAGATTTTGAAAATGTTGATGGGATTACCTAATTCGAACTATATATGTTCTTCTTGGGATAAAATCGAAAAAGAAAAACAAATATTTATGTTAGCTGATCGAAATGCAAGTAGTTATTAATGGAGTTTACATGAAAGCTTTTTGTCAGGCCTGCTCTAGAGTTGATGCTGCAGGAACTGATCCTCAGCTGAATAAAATCCTCCAGTTCAGGGATGCATTTTGGAGATTTCTGAGACCCCACACCATACGTGGGACAACATTAGGATCTTTGTGAGGAACTAGATAGATGTCTATCAACATTTTTCACGATGTATTCGGATATAAGGCCTAATCTGTAGTAGTTATGTGTTTTCTACAGTTCTCTAGTGACCAGAGCTTTAATCGAGAACCCGGATCTGATACGGTGGTCATTGTTGCTGAAAGCTGTTTCTGGACTTCTTGCATTGATTTGCGGAAATGGTTACATAGTAGGCATTAACCAGATATATGATGTTGGTATTGACAAGTAAGGGACAGAGATAAACTTAATGATTCATTTTTATGCTTCTAATATTGCCTGACAGGATATTTTACATCGTTGTTTTTCTTCTAATTGCAGGGTGAATAAACCGTACTTGCCTATAGCTGCCGGAGATCTTTCAGAACGGTCGGCATGGATCTTGGTGCTAATGCTTGCGGCTGCTGGCCTTACAATAGTTGCGATGAACTTTGGTCCTTTCATTACTAAGCTTTATTGTCTTGGTCTTTTCCTTGGAACAATTTACTCTGTTCCCCCATTTCGGATGAAGAAATTTCCTGTGGTAGCATTTCTTATTATAGCTACGGTATGGTTTTATTCTCCTCATACATGAACTCTTGTAAGCTCCAACACACCTTGTTCCATATAAAACAAATATCTATTATGGGTTGAAAAGACTATAAGTATAGCCAACGTTCGAACAATCAGCTTATGATTTAGATTAAATGTGTATGAACATGCAGGTTAGGGGGTTCCTCCTCAATTACGGTGTCTATTATGCCACGAGAGCTGCCCTTGGTCTGACGTTTGAATGGAGGTATGCCGTTTGTATAATAATGCATTCATGTTTATCTATGCAAATAGAGTAAAAACTAATGAAAAATTTAAATTCCGGAAAAACTGAACAATGTCTTTGTTGTGCCAATTTTTGATCGGCTTTCTGGTTGCTTTCCTAATTGGTTTTGGGTGACAAATTTCCAACTGCAGCTACCCGGTTGCCTTCATCACCTCATTTGTTACATTATTTGCTCTTGTCATTGCCATAACTAAAGATCTTCCAGATGTCGAAGGTGATCGCAAGTAAGTCCTAGAACCAAACTTCTGCTGGTGGTACTCGATTATTGCTCCTGTCTGTTTTTCTTAAATTTCCCGTTTAAATCCATTCTGATATGAATGCCTATCTGATGATTGACATCTCACGTGTGAGTATAAATTAATAGATTTCAGATAGATACTTTAGCGACAAAGCTTGGTGTGAGGAATATTGCGTTTCTTGGATCTGGGCTTCTATTGATAAATTATATCGGCTCAATTGTAGCAGCAATTTACTTGCCTCAGGTAGATCTGTTTTTGTTGTACACTTATTTTCATTTGGTACTCTAATTATACTCAATGCACCTCAATGAGCGGCGATACAGAATATAATACTTCATGGTAACATATTGCAGGCTTTCAAGAGAAGCTTGATGATACCTTCACATGCTATCTTGGCAGTATGCTTAGTTTTCCAGGTACATGTGAAGTGTTGTTTAGATTGCTGTTACTGTGGATCTTATCTTCTTACTTATGCTATCTGTTAATCTAGCTTGGCGTGTTGCTTCTTCAAACATAAATAAAAACCACTATAGGTTAAGCTGACCTTAATCTTTCTTTATCAAATAACCTTCCCCGCTCTTTTGGCATGTAGAGGCATCTGAGTTTGGTTTCAGTTAATTCTTCCGCAGCTTTGCAAGGCAAAAATTCCAAACCCATAAGATTATGTGTATATCTAATTGTAGTTATTTGTGATTTCTCTGTATTTCAGGCCTGGGTACTTGAAAAGGCAAATTATACGAAGGTAAGTCGACTCTTATGTTAATTCTTTGTTTATATTTGTGTTGCTTTCATGCTTGTACACGACTATGGAATTATATTTAACCAGAACATGGTTGCTTTTGCTTCCTAGATGTTTGAAAATTCGTACTTCAATGTTTGAAAATTCGTTTTGGAATCCCAGATTGAGATACTGAAGTAAAGATGAATCTTCTTTGAACTTAAATACTTGACACTTGCAGGAAGCAATATCTGATTTTTACCAATTCATATGGAATCTGTTCTACACGGAGTATGCATTATTTCCTTTCATCTAGCAAGTTCATCTTAATGAGAAGTAGCAAATCACATGAGAACAAAGAGCTTCAGAATCGAATAGAGGGGATACCGGCAACTCTTTCGCAACATCAAACTGCATAGGAAGTACTGAAGCAACTTACTATCTAGTCAGCGCATGTAATGTTGTTTATGTAGGACGGAGAGAGGATTATGTTTCTTTTGTATCATTTATGTATTTGATTTTTTTTAAAGGCCGGATCACCTATGTAAAATATCCACACCTCCGCGTTGCTACTGTATATAGGTTCCCATACTTCAATGCATTCTCGGTTAAAATGCTCCCGATAGCTGAAATCTTGGAATTTCATAGATCTAAACTTGTCTCTTTCTAAGTGATTATTTCAGTTTTAACGGCAACAACATAGTATAGGTATGGACCTGCCTTTGATAATATCAGGTCGACATCTTGTGACTGCAGGATCGAGCTTCACTCAAACTTGGCCTTCTTGGAGACAAGCACACCTCCTCCAATGCACGCAGTTGGAGCTCGGATGGATAATCCCTC